>JABASF010001104.1:0-26416 GCA_019776145.1 Harlomillsia oculata
CACTTGGAAAGGAACGAACGGGTTATCGGCATTGTGCCATTTTGGCATACAAGCTTGTACTTTGTACACAAGACTTTAAGCATGTTTTCATGGTACTTTTATGTCAGACTTTAACTTCTCATTGATAATGATAATGCTTAAATCATTGTATCCATAAACAAATCCAAACACAATAATGACCAATGAATTAATGAGATATGAAATAAAATGACCAGAGTTTCATAACTAAATACACGAATTATGAATGGACAAGAAAAATGAGCAACAAAAGCAAAACTTCCATAATGCGGTTTTCAACAATACGCGCCCTCTGGTACTTATCGAATAAGAAAATCTTTGTCTTTTTTTATTTCCAATTTTTGGCTTTCCGGAAAACTTGTTACTGTTCATTATTAGTTTATTGATGAGACAGTTGCATTCATTTTCTCAATATGATGGCTCCAGACCTCCAGACTACTGTCCAGACAGACTTCCAGTCAGAGATTCGCAGATTGAACCTGCGCGGACATGAACGGACAGGACTGAGACAAACAAACGTTCCTTCGCCTCGGTTGGTTCCATGAGCTTCGAAAAAACGTTACGCAACGATGTGAGATGTACTGATGTACATAACTTCAAGGCGTTCAAGGTTATCAGTCTCTGACCTTTCATTTCCACGGTGTGTTTACTGAATTTACTCATTGGATCATATGAATTTACAGGTGAAATTTTATAGATAAAAGTGCACCTGTAAATTACGTATTTGTAATTCCTTTTGTCGTTTTTGTGCATGCAAAAATAAATCATACGATAAAGTAATATGATAAGTGATAAATGACGCTTCACCATTTAATATAACTTGGATTATTTGAAAATATTTACATCATACTATAAGTGGTTGTGAACGTGAGTAGAGTGGTTTTTAAACGTTGAGAGGCAATAAGATTGAATAATTTAAGTGCATTTGTATACAAACTATTGACTTTAAAATCACTGAGTGCTACTGAAGCTAATTAAATAGTGTATTTTAAATCATGGAAGCAAAGTATAAACAGCTTCAACTTCAAGAGCAAGAGAAGACGGTGTTGAACGAAGTCTCAACTGCTAGTGCTACTGCAGTTTTGATAGACTCATCGGGAGAAATTGTTGACAAGAAATCATGGACAACAATTCATACATTATTGGCGGTTCTGCTCGTGCTTTCGGGAATTGTTGCTAGCATGCTATTGATATTAGTGTTTTGGCCAGTTAGGGTTAGGGTTAGAGACTCATCAAACTCATCATCATCCGTTGAAACGAGTAAGAATAATAATTGTTCTTATATTCTTGTTTTATTAATATGCTACACGTAACCAAATTACTAATTGCATGTAATTGGAGTACAATTTATAATTGATTGTCTTGTTGATTTTATTATGAACGCAACAAAGGAGAAACCTGCAGAACTGAAGCGTGCGTTAATTTTTCTCAAATGAGGTTGTCGTACCTAGATACATCAGTTGACCCTTGCGAAGACTTCTATCAGGTATGTGAAATGTGACTTCGTAACAATAAGTTTTATATTGCCGAATCAAAAATAAGATTTTGATAATATATTATGATTTGTCTATGAATTGTGACAATATAGTATGCGTGTGGGGGTTGGCAAGAATTGCACAGATTTTCCATTGGTAATACGAGTGCAATTAAAGAGCTTTCGAACAAAAACCAAATGGTTTTGATTGATATACTCGGTAAGTTACATTTTATTATATTAATACACAACGATTGATGAAGATGACATGATGATGATGAGTGGATGAGTCATTCAAGAGCTATGCTATACGTTATACGTCATGCAATTCCGCATTACTCAATACAATTTTATCTTTATATTATTTGTATGATCACTTTTGTATTAGATAATGGGGGATTTCCTCAAGGTTCAGTGCAGGAAAAAGTGCAGAGATATTTCAAATCCTGTGTAAATTATGCTGATTCTACTGATTCATATGTATCTGCGGCTGCCGTCGATGACTGTGCAATTGATACTTCTTGGAGGTTTGCAAAGGTGGTTGCAAATATGTTTGTCACTAAAACATTTACATCATCGGATCGATCAGTTGTAGAGAAAATGTATCAGGATATTCGTGATGTCCTGCTGCAAATCATTCGTAATGCAACATGGCTGGATGCAAAGAGCAAGAACGCGTTAATTTTCAAGGCTCAAAATATCGAATATGTAATCGGGTATGACGATTCACTTTTAAATACTACACGGTGGAATGAAGCCTATGAAAAACTAATAATCACTGAGTAAGTTTAAAACATAGTAAATAATATTAGAAAAATACAATTTATTGATTTTTGAAAACACTATATCAAACAATGTTATTTGCTTTTGTTCCAGTGATTACGTACAAAATAAAGAAGCAATGCTGTTCTTTACTCCATCATTGGACTTTGACGACTACGTATACGACGAGTTCTACGATGTTAATGCTTACTACACTGATTTAAATTCGTTGACCATGTGTGCCGGGATATTGCAAGATCCATGGTTTAATCGGCAGTATCCAGCTTCTGTGAATTATGGAAATACTGGACACACTTTGGGTCACGAAACCATGCATGCGTTTGACATGTTCGGCATTAAGCATGATAAAAATGGATATGAAAGTGATATTCTTACTCCATTATCGCTCAAAAAATATAAGGAGCATGCAGAATGCATTAAGGAACAGTATACAAATTGGAGGGTTGATGGGGCGCGTACATTGTCCGAAAATATTGCTGACATAGCAAGTAGCAACGCAGCTTACATTGCAGCGAAGAAGTATTTCAGCAGCGAACCGATGTTACCCGGAATGGAAAATTTTACCCCAGGACAGCTTTTCCATATTTCTACAGCTCAGGTAAATTGTGTTACAATCTTTGTTACAATATTGCATAGAATGATGTTGAACGTTAGATCACGAAATAATCATTCTCATTTTCAACAGAGGTGGTGTACAAACGCAGTTGGGAACTCGGACTTTAGTCGTTTCGACGTTCACAGTCCGGCACCAGTGCGAGTAAAAGGACTACTTGTAAACTGTCCTCACTTTGCAGAAGCTTTTAACTGTCCAGTTGGCTCAGTTTACAATCCAGAGAAAAAATGTCTGATTTGGTAGAACATTGTTAATGTTCACGTTTCATCAATGACGTACCTGTTATCAATATTTATTGTCCTAGTAGTCGTTAGTCGTGAAGAAAAATTGCTGTGATTTCTAAAATGTATTATTATTACTTACTGATTCTCCAATAACGGGTACGGGTAATATTGCTGATTACGTTTACATGTAATATTTATTTCCGTTTACGTACACGGATTTTGTGTTTCGTTTTAACGAAGATGACTTAATGGTAACTCGTAAGACTGGTAAATGAACAAAAATATGAACTCTTGAAATTATTATACTTAATACCTTATATCATAATATTAACGTGTCAATTTTTACACATTGCTCAAATCAGAACAGTAGGAATTATAGGAACTACTATTACTGTTGTAACCAGAATGTACCTGCTTCTTTTTAGTTGTTAAAAATGTATTAAAAGAAATACATGTAAACCCAGTATTGTGTGAATAGCTTACAATTTCTTTAGTACATGAAAACTTCGGAATCGTAACAATGTTTACGCTATTCCAATGCATTTTATCAAATTTTTCTTGGTTTCCTACTGCATAAATATGTGGAAGTCTATCTGTAAGGGTTAATACGGATTCGGCATTATCAGTATTTAAAAAACCATCAAGTGATATTGAATTTGCCGTCGGACACAAATGTCCCCATTCTAATAAAGTTTTACAGGTATCTATTGGACTTAATGGAAAATCGTCATTAGGACAGTTAAAGACCTCATTTAATTCAGATCCACTGGACACAAGAATGTGAAACGCATTATCAGTATCAGTATCATTTTCATTACTTGTCGGGAAACTTGCAACTCTAGCTGGACTTGTGAAACATTGAAAACTATAATTTTGAGAAGCGTACGGAAAAAATACATCTTTGTTTAAAGCCGGGAGAGGCTGAGAAAACGCAGTGATGTCATTCTCCCCTGGTAAAACAATTACCTCCACACTTTTCTGAAAAATAAACCAAAAATTCAAATGGTACACGTAACGTAACGCATTCCATTGCATTCGAACTATAAATTATAATAATGCAAACCACAGCAAATACTTAAACTCACTGATAATTCGTCGAAGAAGTCATCGAGCCGTGCTGCCGCTGCCATTCTAGTCGTCAATTCCTTTGATTTTGTATTTGTACTCCGCTGTTTTCCAGAGAACGAATTTCCCAAAATGAAAACTCGACTTTTTCTTGCAATTTTAGTTTGCTCATCTGGTGATCCCACGAGTCCTTGAATGTATTCTAGTAATAAACTATGGAATATGCTGCTCTCCGAATCTTGACTACTGAATTCCAACGCGGATATGAAAAACTGAAAAACAAATAAACAAAGAATGGCATTTGAACTGAAAAATGCATTCATAACAAAATTCAAAACATATATATAGTTCAGAAAATTATTAGTTTACCATTTCGGGAGATGTGTTTTGACTTGAAAAACTCAGCATCCTTGGCAAGTAAGGTGTCGGGAACAAGGCATCGTCCACATACAGTTCACCATTAGAACATCTGCCTTTTACAGCACATACGACTCCAGATGCCATTATATCAAAATTGATTAAATCTTCTACATGTTCAGTGCCCAAATTGAGTAGAATACTTCCCGTGTTATCACATATAGCCAATCCATAGGAATACTGCCTTCGAATATTTGTCCATGGACGTGATGATAGATTCAACTGTCTGCATTGCTCTTGAAACTGAAACGACATCTTCGAGTCATATTTCTCAATAATTCCAATAACACCTAAAAAAATGTTATAAAAAATGAATTATCATATCATACAGAGACATATAATATATAATGAAACAGTATTGAATATTGTCTTCATAAAAAACATCTTACAAATATCTTCCTTGTTGTCACTAAAGTGGAATCCTGCATTTGGGACAAAGGTGATGTCGTCCAAATCTTTCTTTTGCGAATCATCGTAGTCAAATTCAGTGCATAATGAACTAATACTGGACACCATTGCAACTCCCGGCCATGTTTCTGGAATTTGTCTTCTTCGTAAAATATTTCTGAACGTTTCTAAACGATGACATCTTGCTTTTGTCAAATCACCAAGTTGATTTTCAGCGCTCATGTTACTAGAATTATCACTACCTCCTTCATTACCAATTTGCTCTTCAAAATCCACAATTAAATGCGTCAGAAGTTTTGCAGGGATAAAATCACGTTCCAAACGTAGCTCTATTTTTTGATCAGGGTCATGATCCGGTGGAACCATTAGGATATCAGATTTTTGTCTTTTCCATTTCGAGTAGGTACTCGTCGAACTGTTGCTTCTTCCGATAATGTGAGAAAATGATGGCTCGCCGTCTTCTCCTTCGTTTGAAATTGTTGTATACATCCTTCAATTCGCTGGAATTTTTCCAAACTCTATTTAAATTAACACATTCAAAAAATAATATTACAACACACCAACACACGCAAACCAGGCTGTTGTATCCGTAATCCGATTTTTAACAGTAAAGATGATAAAGAGGATAAAACAATAAATATCATGAATTTTGGTAAACGGATACAGCCACCATTGCCCACTCTGCACATTTAATTAAATCTTACCTTTTTTAAAAAGTTAAAAATTCCTGCCTGGAGTCTGGAACCCGACAACGACTATCTAACGACAAAAAACTCCGTCCTCCGTCTTTCAAACTGCATTTTATATTCGCGCGGCTTTGCTCACACGAAACAGCGTTTTGTTTATCTTTGAGTTTGTTGTTTGTGAAGGTGAAAGTAAAAGAAAGTAACGAAACAAGGACAAAAATGACAAGAAAGCAAACAACGACAACGAAATGTTTTTTATATTCACATTTTTGCATCTTGATTTTTTAATTCCCTTTTCCCCATCAACAGCATTCAATTTCCACTATATAACATGATAATAATGAGCCTACAACAAACTACAAACTACCTAATATATAAAGTTTTATTTGTTATTGCGATTAGTATTTTTTGATTATACAATTCATTAAAATAAATATTGTATAAATATTGCTCTGACGCGTGCCATAATAATTCATAACTACAGAACTATAGTGGTACGTATATTGACTGGTGTATTCTTGCTACAACGCAAGACTTTCTTCATTGCTTTTAAATGTTGCTTTTCTATAATATAGTGATAATGTTTTCAATAATACGGTGTTGCATGTCATTCTGCATTTTACACAAGTAATGCAGTCAAGAGGCCCGAGTTACGCTGTGTAAACAAATTCGACGAAAAGGAACAAAAATAATTTTACTTCCACTGAGGAAAATCTAAGAAATACTAAACGATAAGACGATAACCAATATCATCACAATACACTAATTGCAATAATTAAATTATTATCGAATTCCGATATTTTTTCAACCTCAAATTCCAATAATACTTTTATCTAAACATAGATCATATGAGGTAGCAACATAGGTTTTACAAACGCATAATCACGACATTTTTATAATTTGTCACAGAAAATTTAATTGAATCCTAACGTTATTGTCATTGAGTGAAGCACAAGTCTTACAAGTTGTCACGATGCCAAATCCATTTTCGGTTCGTATGATCAAAACGATGACTCATCCACTGCTGCTGAAGCAAAGTATACCGTTCCTTGCTAAGAAATAGAGGTTTTCCACGTCTAAAATAATATAAATGTAAACATGTATTGTTAAATAAATATACATTCAAGATTCAACCGGTTTTCAGTATAATAGTATTGGACACAATTACAAATATAAAATAAGAACATACTTAAGTTCTCTATCTTCTTCTCCAAAAGAATCCAAGTAGACGGATCCCCATATGCACGCCCGGCGCCCGCGTACTACAACAATCGTTGACGAATTGACAGACAAATACATTACGGTGCCTGCCCCACAGTCTATGGAGTGTTGAATTGCTTCGCACATTCCCGTACTCGGCTGCTTACAACAAGCTATAAAAATAAAATGACATAAATAAAAACCTTATCTTGTAACGATTGTATAATATAATAAATGTAGAGTACTATAAGCTCTTAAAAACTTACAATCGCGCATACAAACCATAGCTCCACAAACTAAGCAAACATTCGGATCCTTCGGCACTAAATTACAGTTTGGACATTGTTTGCGGTGATAATATTGAAAAATAATATCGTATGGGATGGGAAGCTCCATCAACTTCGGAGCACTCCATACCATATTATGACTACTGATGAGTGAGAGAGCCGACACTTGAGCACGACCAATAAAATTGCATAGATCTTCACACCAAGTCCAAATAGCAGTGAGGGGAGTCGGAGATATCCACTGTAAAAAGTTGTGAGCCTTCATATTATCCTGAGCGTATTGAAAGAATCGAGAAGGGAAGGACGGTTCCGCATTTTCTGTAATCTGACTCCCTCCAAGACACAAAAATTGAGCTAGGGCACAAAACTCCTCCCTTGAAGATGAAATATACGGCAACTCTTGTTCATAAATGTGGTGTCTTAATAAAGCCGCAATTCTGATGTATGGTAATAACAGATCTTGTATTTCCAATTCTAGTTCTTCCTCTGAATTTTCTGCTAACGAGGGTGATCTCGTTTTCGTAAACTGAGAATCCATGTCACCAAAATCCGAATCAGGAAGAAATAATGGAGACTTCTCTAAATATCGAATAACAGTTCCCAGAAGATAAAACATCTGGTTTATATCATCTGACGCACCAAGTGCTGTCTTTGCTTTCCATTCGTCACGTTCTTTCTCACTGAGTCGTAGACTAAGTTGACACAGTATTTGAATATAAACTAAATTGTATATCCCTTGAACCATACTGGAGTAATACGCTGAAAAAAAATACAGGAAAAATTAGTTTTTTGGGGAAATCATACACATTAGCGTTACTTACGTTATATCAGTTATATTATATGGTATTAAAATTATATGCCTACCTAAATCCACATGAATAGGAAGCTGCATAATTAAATGGATTAAAGTAGTGCATGGGTCACGTAACAACATTGGAACTTCGGGATCCATCGGCATTAGAGACGTATCCGGCAAAAACCGAATACCTAAAATTCGTTCCCAAATTTTGGGTGAACATGGTTCCGTTGACAAGATCTTATAGTGAACTCCCAAGACATGTAATAGAGGCACTGTTGAAATCAAAATCAAGTTTAGAAAAGTTACATAAATGGTGATCGTTGTACTAATAAGATACTTATACGAGTCATACCTATACATGACCGTTTTGATGCAGACGATGTTGAAACATTTGAAGCTGCTGAAGTTGATGGTTGTGGATCGGAAGGTACAGATACTAAGTTTCCACCTCGCTGTGTAATTTCAAGCTCCAAGTTAGTTCTCGCTATTCCATTGACAAACAGCAAAATGCTTTTCGTGTTTTTAGAACTTCCAACCTGAAAGACAACGGACCATACAAATTACAAATGCTATTAAGATTTTCGCAGTATTACTTGGCGCATACGTACTTGACGAAATCGTAGAACTGTGGAATTCGTCATCTCCTCCATGGTCTTGCTCATTGCATCCATCAGCTTGCAGTGAACGGTCGGGAATGGGTATTCCCTTAGAAGTTTAACCACCTCCAATGCTACGTTGGATTCCGGTGAAGGTGGAATTTCTGGAACCGTAGCCTCAGGAGTCAAAGGAATCTGCCCCTTTTTCCGGTCTCTTACAAGAGCACACTGACGAATGCCGAATTCTGGGCTAAGCGGCAAAAATGAATTGGCCAACTGACGGCAAAGAGGGCATGAATATTCACCCCGATCAATGGAAACATTATGTTGTCGCTGCTGACTCTTTAGGGCCGAGAGATATCCTTTAAGACATTCCATATGCAAGTGATGTCCACAAGTTTGCACGTGTACACCTCCTTCCCACCCACCACTGATTGACATTAGCCAACTCGAATCGTCGAAATGTTGTTTATATTCTGTTAGTCTCTTATCATTGTGACTCATCAAACAATCTTCGGATTGAAATTTTAAGTCAAGTCTTTCATCTTCATTGGTCGGAAGAACTGGATCCTGACTACTTTTCTTACGACGATGTCCAAGGACCGATGTTGCTTGAAGAAGAATGACAAGTCCTACAGGATTATCTTGAGTGCTAGCACTGGTTTGATTACATATTACACAATCATATTCAATGGGCTTAAACACATTTGAATTTCCAGATCCATCGTTCCCAATATCAGATGAATTCATGCTATTATCGCAAGACATATCTTCACTAAATTCTTCAGTCATATTTTTAGCCATAAACTGCTGCTGCTTCTTTGCAAACTCTTCCATCAATTTAGATTGTCGTTCCCGAGCTCGTCGACGTCGTTCTTCTTTTTCTTTTTCTTCCCTAGCCCTTTCAGCTTCTTCATCCTTCATACGTGGCCATAATCGTTCCCGCATAGATATAATTTTTTCTCTACACGAAGGATCCTTTGCACCAATAATGTCTAATACTTTTCCTACGAAGAAAGGGCCATCCCCAATGCGAGAATCTTCTCCGTTCACGAGCTTAAGTAACTTTAAGTACGAAAATTGGCAACGTTGCACACGAGAATCATCACGACTTAAAGTAAACTTGAAATCCACCTCAGTGTTCAGTCCAGCTTTGGCGTTTTCTATAACTTCTAATGCTTCTGGCTTTTCCCAAAAAGGAACGTAGCTATCAGGAGTTGAAGATAATTTTGAGTGAAGCTTCAACAGTAATGAGATCAAACTTTCGTTAACAACCATTTCAATTCGAGGAACAAATCCACTTCCAGATGCAGCTCTTTCCACTGTTTCACGTTTTGCGATTGCTGTAACAGGTTTTAGAGCGGATACCACTAACTGAAGGTTATGTACCCTTTGCCTTTGTATTTCACTCATCGGTGTATGGTGTTCCGTGTTTGTTGCTGCATCACTCTGTGACGGCATTATTGCTAAAGTTCCCGAAGCAGCCCCGGCATCCCTCATATGGTAATCACTTATCACATATGACTCGAGCATATCATAATCACTGGTCGCGAACGCTTCAACCTCCATTTCATCAACACTAAGGTCTAGAAACACAGACAAACAAGATGTCAACTTCCTATAGAATCAATGCACTAATTTAAATAACATTTGAAAAATCTGATACCTTCAGATGAATCGGATAATTGTGAAGCTGTGGCGACTACGTTGTCTATTTCGGTTAACAAATTCGCAAACAGAAAGTTAGTAGAATAAAACGTCGAAAAATCCATATCGTAATGCCCAGAACCCATTTCAGGTTGGACAATCTGAGGAAATTAATAGTATTATAATAAGAACAATGGAAGTATTCGAATTCAGTAGATCAAACATTTTGTAAACAGAAATCATTGTACCTGATTACCAGGACTCTCATCGCAAATACTCAATGCCATCTCCAGCAGGTATATTGCAAGTGCCACCACTTGGTCAGATAATTGTGTCGTGTGGACTGCCTTGTAGAAGATTACAAAAAGAATACTATGAATTTCCTTGCACAACAAAATGTTTCTAGGATCCGTGTAGGGTTCGGCAGCTGGTGCGGGAATTCGGAAAGGAGGCCACGGACTGCCCGATCCTTTAAACTTTCCAGCTTGTTTGGCACTAAAGCAGATTTAAAGAAGACATTTACATTACATCGCATGATAATGAAGGGAAATGGCAAATGAATTTAATTAAATACAATATTACTATTCTGTGAATCTATCCAATGAAGTTTGGAATTCTCGTCTATGGACAGCTCTCAACAGGATATAAATAGGGTCGTATACAGTTTCCCAAACAAATGCTCGTGGAACATACATGCCTTGCAGCATGTTTCCACTAGACTCAAAGTTAGGAGCACGGTAGTCAGCCACCTGGAACGAGAAATGACACGCAAACTTGGTAAAGATTTTATCGAGATTTCCACACCAAAAATTATAAGACAAGGACCAGTTTATATCTTTATGGGCAAACTATACAGAAACGATAAACGATGCAAAATTTTGCACGAAAAAAACCATTCAAAACTTTTAAAACGTTCCAAAATTTCCAATCCAAGCACCCAATTTAACAATTAACAGTATGAAGTGTTGCGACGAATATACATTTACCAGAAAAAATAATATGATGAATGTAATTGTTAGCTTTGAAATCCGAGAAGCCAATTTACCTTAGCTAGAACGGCTTCAAAATCTTTGGACTGTGAACTATTTCCACATCGCTCCGGCATGAGCTCCATCAGTTGACTATGTGTCTTGTCACTCATACAAAGAAGCGTAATCATCTCTAGTGTAACCAAGTCTGCGTCTGACATCCCAATGTTCGTTCGCACAGAAGTAAGCGTAGCAAGGAAAATGAGGCAATTTTCCATCATCAGCATCTCTTGATCTGCCTCTAGGTACGGATTTGATGTTGAACTTGAAATACTGAGGGAGTCTGATATATGAAACCTAGACAAAAATAATGAGCATAATAAATAAGAAGTGCATGCCATAAAAGATAAAGTCACTTATTTAAGATGCTAAAATCTTGGCTACAGACACGTACTTGTCAATAACCGTAGAGATGAAATGGTTAAACGGTAGGTTCATCATTGCAACTTGTAGCAAATACAAGTCTGCGTCTACCATCGAATTACAAAAATGACACTGGATATACGTCATAGCTTGTCCTTTAATTTGAAGTCCATTGCGAACCCAAAGGCCACTTATGATTTCATAGAAGGCTGTTTGTACTCGAAGTGGATGTATAATCATAGCTTCTAATTCATCCGGAGGTGGCAACAACTCAGCCAATGGTACACGTTGATTCTTAACAGCTTGATGCAAAAATACAGCGAAATACCGATGAAGTGGAAGATGGAAAGAAACTTCTAATATGTCATTCTGTATAAATAAAACATTCAAGCAATTACGATAACGTTGATTTCTATTAAGGTACTATAACCATTTTTCGATTATATTAATGAATGGTAAAGGAAAGCTTACTTGGAATAGCTTAAAATTAATAGCTTCCAGCCATTTTCCAAGTTGCTGACGACAATGTCTTAATAAGTTTTTGGTAATATATGCTGTTGATGCGTCTTTTAAATGTGAGACCAACGCCCACATCGGCGAAGCACTTGCTTCCAATTCAGCAGAAAATGCTGCATAGTACGTTGTGGGTTCAAATTCAATATGCTGGTTCATTTCTCTGTGATTTGCATTCATTCCTGTACGAAAAAATTAAATGCCATATTTCATTTTCATTATTAATACGTTGAACATATACCTAGTTGTTATTATAAATAATACCAATTAAAAGAGCTCACCTTGAAACAATGATAAAAAGCTAAACCACATTTGCAGTAGTCTGTCGTCCCCAAGAAACTTAAACGCAACGCGACGATGTGAAAGGATATTATTAAGATCGGATACTAAAGGCCAATAGCAATGATCTTTCATTACATTATGACCACAGTCCACTACACGATGAATATTTTTGTCTTTGTTACGAAGAAGTGTTGATGGAACAGTGATATTTGACATCATATACTGTAGAGAAATCACCATCACATGAAGAAGATTCATCTGTTCGGCCATTTGCAAAGCTAACTTTTCATTAGAAAATAATTGAACGGACACGTGGACAACACGATTGGACACCATATCGGGATCCGCTGAGCGCACGAGAAGCTGAGAAATACGACTATAATGTAATACAAATGCTTTCGTGAAGGCTTCCTATAAATGACAATACACATATTCATTATTATACAAACAATCATTCAAAAGAGAAACATTGTTTACAAGTGGTATATTTTAACCTTGTAATCCGAATCTGGTAAAAGGTTGAGCAAAAGGCACACAATTTTCTGCGGAAACTCAAATTTTGAAGTCCAAAAAACCATTTCTTCTAGAAACGATCGATGTTGTAAAATTTTTTGTAGTGATTGAATATCTGCAAACACAAACAAACGATAGATTGCTACAACTTGTTTATAGAACTGTACTATCATTATCATTCTTTACTGTAGATTATGCTTCATTTACCTTTATAATCTTCAGGCGGGTCAGGATTCGGAAGAGTTGTTAGCGCATCTTCGTATGCCTTGCGAGTGTTAGTCATGAAATCGAAGTATTCTGGAGACATTCTCGATTCCGTAACTTCAGTCAGACTTTTATATACCTGAATACAAAATTAAAACAATCAGTACAAACAGTCTACGAAAACATAAACGCCTTGCTAATGCAGCATGATGAAATTGCAAGTTAATTTCCACACTCCCATGTCCCATGTAAATGATTATAATAATACTAAAACACAACCAGCTCAGGCATTCCAATACTAATACAATAGAAGACTGACCTGAGGGTTTGTGAATGCCACAGTCATGACATGTCGCATTGCGGCTCCCATGCTGCTCATATCATGAAGCATTGTAATGAATTTATCTGCCGCTTGAACAGCTCCAAGAAATCCATTCAGTGTTACACTATTTTGCCTCATGTACTGAAGTAGACGAAGAATTAATCGTGGCATCATGGCGTAGGCAACACACAACAAATCTGGTGGGGCGGCTTGTTCTCCATGAGCCTCATGTTCATGTCCTTCGCCCCGAGCATGCGGACCGTGAAGATAACAAAATCCGGATTCTTTCATTACATTTGTATCCCCACAATCGCAAGCGCCACCAGCCTATGGAAAAATTAACAGTGATTAATACGCCCAACATCCATACGACGACACGTAGGAATTTAGGAAATAATTTAAGATTACTTGACTGCGGAACATATTGAAATCGTGTCCTTTGTGATTTCCCCTTTGAAAGCATTCTGCGCATAATGACATACACGGGGAAATCCCGCATGTGCGACATCGATAAGCGACGAAGTTGGCTGTCCAAACTAATCCGCATGTAGTTGCATTGTCATATCGTCTTACTACCAGTACAAAATACGGAATTGACGTTATTAAGCCTGTGACGTACTCTTGGATGTCTACCGTTACCACTCAAGTTCTATCTAATACGAAATTATTGTTACGATTGTTACCCGTTGCAGTAAATTCGTCCGGAGTGCATCCACCAGCCATAAGCCATCGACACCAATCAATCGTTTCCCAATCATCGATGTTCTTTAAAGGATCAAGGAGACAATCCAGCAAGTTATGCAGGTTTTCCGGGTTAGATGAACAGCGAGAGCACTCTGCTTGAATATAAGCAGCTGCACCGCGTTTACCCTTTTTCATCAAGACTTCCACTTCCATCGTCTAAAAAAACACAATCGAACATAAAATTAATACAACTATTTAATGTTTTGATAAAATACTTGGAAACAAATCTGCAAATACGAATGCACATTATACCTTTATGAGTTGGATGACCCGGAACTTGGTTGTACTCTCTTCTACCTTATATTCCTCAGTATTTAATTCCGCCGTTTTTGAAAATTTTATATTCACAATAAATATGAACTTTCAACGTTTCAACTTACAATGAAAATATTAAAGAAAACTGAAAAACAAAATGTAGATCTAATACTAATTTACTGGTTCAACAAGTCATATATGTCGTTACATTAATTCAGTTCGCTCACTTAGACGACACAGTCTACGTAATTTCCATTTTACGTAAATCCTTCACTCAAACCATTGCAGAAACATACAGTGGACAACAAAATTAGAAGATGTCGAGCGAATTCACTAAGAACAGATGATCAAAATAACATAGTACTTTCTTCACCGTCTGTCTTCTGTCACTTCATCACAAGATTCTAATTGAGGTTTTCCTGTGCCACATCCGGACTTCGTCAGCTCTTACGAAGCTTAAAACTGACGACGTCTTCTGAAGCTCCAGGTCAGTGATTCATCCTAAATCAAAAATATGCACCACGTCATTCAATCATTCATCATTACAACGTTACAACACTGTTGTTCAAAAATAACAATCTTTCAATTTACAAGCTTATAACAACAATTTCGCAATGGCAATGATCACGAAACGCCCATAAAACGTAACAATAACGTAACAGATGAATGAAACCAAAAGCAAGGAGTTTATTTCATTCAGCAAATAAAATTCAATGACAATACAATCTATTCTATCAAAGTGACCAATTTCACACCATCCACAAACACTGAAAAATCGTTCACGCCAATGAAAATGAAACTAGAAAAACCAACATATGAAACCAACTACGACCTACCAACATATTTGACTACTTACTGCTGCACTTTCAATCTAACTGTTAACTGTTATTTCGACCAAACGAACAGATTCACTCAGATTTTGTAAATCAAATCCCTATATATATTTTAATACAGCACAAAATCAAATCACTTACATATCAAATGTTTGTTGAACAACACCAAAAATGTATTAAAATAGAAAATCCAAATAAAATTTTGAACATCAGCTTTTTATTGCTATTTGACTTGTGAAGATTTTAGAGTTGCCCGTCCGAATACAATAGTGTGAATGGGACGAAGACACGGGACCGTAAGGAGCGTTCACTCGTGCACTTGGAAAAAATACATGGGCCCAGTACTCTTTTTGCCTTTGCCCTCGCAAACAGCATGAGAAGGTATGGTCTCATCTCAATTACTAAGGTTTAGATATCATAATTTTGATTTATTTCATATTATAATTTTACCAAACTGCCTTTACTATACTTTAGTTAAACTTGAACCGGACATGTGCAACTGAAATATAATGTATTGATCGTTCATACTTTTTTCATAATTCATAATATTACATGCNTTTTACCAAACTGCCTTTACTATACTTTAGTTAAACTTGAACCGGACATGTGCAACTGAAATATAATGTATTGATCGTTCATACTTTTTTCATAATTCATAATATTACATGCATGCTATTTTTTATCCATGCACATCACGGCAGGTTGCGTTTTCATGAGATGACGTCATTTGGTGGTTTGGTATGATTTCGAAAACGCATGCTTGTTAATCAGATGGATTTTTGAATTCGTGTATGAATTAATAATACAAAGATTGTGCAGATTTTGTAAACTTGGAACAAATTCGAAACCCTTGAAAAGAAGCGGTTGATGCCGTAATATTGCAAAAGTATGGGAAGGATTAGGTTTTAAGCATGAGTTAGATTTAAGGGGGTTTGGTTTACCTTTACTTTGTTGTTTGGTTAAAAGAGATAGCTTTGATGGAGATGGAGACTGAGAATCTGAGAATGGGCAAAAATGCCCCATAGGCACTAGTAGCAAAAAGGCATGCAGAAATCCGCAATGTTTCTACATCATGTGATGAGGCAAATGGAATACGTACGTACGCAGCAAAGAAAGCTAGAAGGGTAAGCTGAACACGATGAGAGCAATGAGAGGGTAATGACACGCGAGGAAATCTGCAACAAAACTTTTTCTGCTCTTCTTTGCAAAACCACTTGAAAAGCACAACATCACACCGGCGGAGAAGGTTGTTTTATACGTACTTTATAGTTACTAAGTTACTGTTGTATCATTTCGTATCTTCTTTTGCCTTTTACCTCCTCCTCTCACTTCTTTTTCGTGTCAGTCTGACTCTGCATTTTTAGCTTTTAAAACGTTTTAAAAAGTGTGTTCCCTTCTTTTTATTGTACGTACGGTATCGAATTCCATGATGCGCACTACTGGCACTACTTGCAAATTATTTTGCAATGTCAAAAATCACGGGTAGTTTATTTTTGGCTCTCCACAAAGAAGAACGAAAAGCATGCGTCTATGAGGTTGTGTAATACTGTTACAAGCTTAAATGAAGCGCAACGACGACACGACCGAGACCGACGACGATACTTGCTGACTCAATACATTACCGATTCGACATCCGACATTTGCTGAAAATTAAGCAAAATTCTCCGAAAAGCTCAAAGGACTTGGAAACAGATTCCGTCGGACACTGACTGACTGACATGAAGCAGCAGCGCAGTAGACTTTCAAGAGCCAAAATAATGCGTTTCTTGTTGCGTCAGTAAACGTAAAGTAAAGGCGTCTGTCTGCTTTTGCATGCAATTTTCGCAGTTGGCTTTGCGATTTGGCTATAATTGTTTTCGTGGTACTAGTATGTAATACAGTAGTAGGTATTATTTGTCGGAAACATTGCACGCAATTCTATTATAAAGCGTAATCTTTTGCTACGAAATAATGATTTTTGGACAGCACAAGTTATTTTGTAATGTTTTGATGATTCAAAACATGAGAACAAGTACTCCAGTACATGAAAAACAATGCGTGCCATCTGCCTTTATTGCTCATTGCTGGGTAATCAATGTGACATTCCTTCACCCAAAGATCCGTATCTGTGTACAATACAAGTGTACATACACGATACACTGGTTTTAGAAGTAAGAAGTAATGTCCGAAACCAGAAAAGCACATAATCAGCTCAGATCAGGAGGCATGAAACAAAAATCAAACGGGAGTATATTTCCAGAACATATAGTCATTGCATTGCCATTCACAAACTGAGTAAGTAACCGTCCTTCTCACAAATGTTGTTCACAAAGAAATAAGGAACTTGGCTCCTATGCATTCCTGAATCTTGACTCATGACTGTCATGACTCAGTCATGACCCTTGACTGAAATCCTTTATGGTATTCTCAAGTCTGACAATAGACGCAGTCAAAAGCGTCTTAATTCATGTTCATATCAAAGGCAAAAATCCTCCATCAAACTAGTTGTACAAACAAAAAGAGTGGAGTTGAAACATGCTTCACTCCATTGTGTATTATAGTATTAAGATGATAAGTACATAGTGACGGAGCATCATTCATTTACTATTAGATTTGACGGACTTGCGTTTATGAATACTTGCCTGGCATAACCCGTTTCTCTCGACCATTTTTCGTAGCATCAAATTAGGGAGTACAAAAGTTATAGAGGCACTGACTTCACGAATCTTTCTTACGCTCTACAATACAAGAAATTGTTTGTGCCATTCCAGTAGTATCGGAAACGGATGAGGTTGTGTTCTGGGGCAACAATGGAAGAATGGAGAAGACGAGTAAAAACGAAAGTGCATGAAACGTGGAATTATTCTGTGAACTGTTTATGAGTCCATGTCCATGAGTCAGTTGTATAAAATTTTTTGACAAGAATTGCACTGGAATTTGTTGCTCTTCTTGCTCGATGCACATTCGTTTGTGAAAGACTACGCCATAACATCTCATTCAAGAAGCTGCAATTTACTCAAAGA
This sequence comes from Harlomillsia oculata, assembly GCA_019776145.1. Lineage (NCBI taxonomy): Eukaryota > Metazoa > Arthropoda > Collembola > Entomobryomorpha > Oncopoduridae > Harlomillsia > Harlomillsia oculata. The sequence goes on from JABASF010001104.1 coordinate 18,277, forward strand.
CTGAAAGTGTTGGCTTTTTGTGTACACAAGGACGCACACACTACACGACTACACCACCACTCATCAACACGGAGAACAAACTCTTAATTCCTAATCAGATTATGGTTCTATCTTGAGACAAGCATCTGCCTTCCAATCTTAATCCACTTTGTTCATTAGACCTGTAGTTCAATATACGTACAGAAGAAGCATTTCTCATTATTCTCAGACATTTTTGCACCCGTCTTACGTTACGTTCACCCTATGTATTGCGTAATTACAAAGCTTGAACTAATGCAAACGAGCGTCTAAATTTTTCCAAAACACCTTGCATTGCACTAATTGTAATATTCTGCTTCCTTTTTTGGCACACACAAAATTCCTTACCTTAATTTTCGGAAACATAAATTCAAACCTTGGCTTTGTCCATATAAAACATACAAATGAAATGTGAAAGCCTGAAAGCATACGCTTCGGTTTCGAATAAAATGAGAAATGAGCGCATTTTCATTTCAGCTTTCAGCGTTTTAGTTTTATTTCATTTAAAAAACTAATTCCATACTATTTTTATGGATATGGATATGGCATCCTATTGCATTACAATGTTAGTAAACCGTAAAATTCTAAAAAAAATTGAACGGCAGTCAATATCATCAATCACAGAATGGCGAAAATATCTTCATATATCAACATCACCGCCGTATCAGAAACATGGCAATTACATTAGAACATCGAAAGCAAAATGGTGTACTTTCATTAAAAATCCATGTAAAGTAATTTAAAAGTTATTCAAGGTCACCAGAGCAAAAGCTTGCAACCCAGTCTATCATTTCAGTTTCAACAGTGGCACCTCCTCCGAATGCCAGTCTTTTTGCTAACTTAGCTAATAATGCAGATAAATGATTCATTACTTCAGAAGGCCAATCTTGCCTTAGCAAGGAAACACAGTGATCACAAGTTTCATTACCTATTATTTTGTTTTCAATTAAAAGATTAAGAATATCATAAAACTTTGCCCACGTTAGCTGAGGCTGCGAAGAATTTGATAAAATCATTATATTTAGCGGACATAAAATATTTATAGAATCGTTCCAAAATCTTGACCATACGTCAACGAATTTTTGTAATAATGGTCGCGTTAAGACGTTTGGTTGAAAAACAGCTAACACGATTGCAAGTTTCATTATGGTACCAAACGCTCGAGGTTCATTTGCTAGGGATTCAGTAACTAAGCAAGTTATCATTTCAGTAGTAACTGGTTTCCCGTTGTGAATCGACTTCATTGTTCTAACAAGAGAAGCTAGCAACTCAAAAGACGGCTTTTCTGACGCTTGTGGAGTTCCAGGTGAATTGCTCGATTTAATGGGAATTTCAGGAAACAAGTCTAAAAACACATAAGCAATAAAGATATTGGTAAAATAATAGAAAGTAACAATAAGAATAAAAAAGTTGCGCTCACCTGCTTTTATGTGAGTGCCAATCCATTCAGAAACTATTTCAGTGCATTTTCTAAAAGTAATTTCCTGACATAATTGTAACGTGGAAGGACCCAACGTATCTCCAATTAATACATTAATCCCATCGTTGCATTTTATTTGAGTGATCTCGGTTAGCAGGTCTTTCATTTTAATCACACAGACACGTGCGGCGTCTTCCTTCAAAATTCCGAGTTCAATTGAGGATTTTCTTTCTTCCGGATAAACACTATTTCTTAAATGCTTGACAAAATTTGAAGCAACTCTTTCAGCAACAAAATCTACAGTTTTTTTAATGGACGGTGGCTGAATGGTAAAAAAGCTAGCTTCCAGGTCCCTTTGTAATGATGTGCTTCCACCAGATGGTCTTCTATCTTGTACATTCTTTACTGGAACAGGTCGAATGTGTTTAACTGCACCTAATGCAGATTTTTGTGACGAGATTGCAGAGCGCTGTAATAGGGCTTTGATATGATTCATTTGATTTACAAAGCAATTGCGAATCATAGTTTCGCCAATTGTAGAGCGCATGTCAATTATAACTTCTTCCGTACTTTCGCTCTGCAAAATTTTTGATATTTTACTTTTTCTTGCTACAGTACGCGTCGGCGACAACTGGAGAATATGATCGAAAGTTTTGCAATCCTCACTCAATAGAGAATCCGGAAATATATCCAATGAAAAGAGTTTTCCACAATAAAATCTTAGAAAATTGCGTACAGAAGAACAAATCTCATTACTATGTGATGTTTTGAGCAGATTTCTATAAATGAAACATATCAGCAGCAGCGTTCGCTTATAATTTGGCAAATGATACGTGATGCTGTCAGCATAACAAAAAAATTCGATGATCCACGGAAGAACAGTAACAAGTTTTCGAACTCCTAGCGCAGCAGTAATTACTTCTTCAAAATCAATGAGTGGTCGTTGATAGGAACGCAATTCAATAGATTTTGCTAAGTGTGTTTCTTTGTCAATGCTATAAACATTAACAAATGCTTTCTGGGTGTTAGCATTCCTATATGGCATGAAGTAAACAAAACCTAACAACTGTGCCATTAGTATGGATCGGTGAATTTGAGAAATGGTATCAAAAGGGTCAAATGCTTCACCTTCACCTTTTGAATTTGGAATCTGCGAAAGTCTAAGAACTAAGCAATCGATTAAATGCTGATCGAAAGCATAGTTGCTGGCGGTTGAAATAAAGAACTTCTCGTACGCCATTAAATCTTGCTTAGGAGAATTCTCAGGGGTTGAAAAACGATTTTGTAATTGCTGGAAACGAGACGGATTTGACGCGAAAAATTGTCGAACATTTTCATCTTGAATTGTTTCCGCTGTGTCACTCTGTGTCGCATCCAACAAATATTGTGAAAGGAGCAACTGTGCTAAACGACTAAGGTTTGTTGGGCTTGAACTCAGGTTAAATAAAGATTTTAATTTATAATCTGGAGTTTCCCATGTTCGTGGACCTGTTGTCCGTCCTCTAGTTTGTTGATGTATCTCAGTAAATGAAGCAAACCCAGACCTTGGTTTCGGTTGCTGTGCCCTCATCGAGGAAGAGTTCATTCCATCGCTTCTGTTAGGTTTCACACCTTCCATTGTATTTGAATCAATATTGTTGGCAGTTTGTGCCCATGTTTCTTTAATTGAATAAAATAAATCGCGTTGCTTGCAAAACGCATGAAAATCTTCCTGAGCCGGGAAATTAGCCCGACCGTCCGTTTCACTCTGAAACACAACACAGTTAGGTAACTGAGTTCTCTTTGTAGAATTTAACACTTGATTCGCCCTTTCTCTATTCTCTAATTGCACTTGAATAATCTTTTCCAACTGTTTTCTAAATAGTTTAGGAAACTGATTACGAAAATTTTCCAGGAGCAGATACAAAATATTACTGTGTACATGAAGCAACAACGTATGCATCTGAAGGTTAAGAACTTTTATGACAAAGTAAGTCCTTAAGGCTACAGTTGAAAACTGCACTCGTCCGATGTTTTTAATAGGTGCTCTGATAGTGTCGTCAGCGTCTGGGCTAGTTAGCAATTGACACAAAAATGCTAACTCTGACAGCACATTTCGGCAGAAATTGTCATTAAGACATTCTGAATAAGCATTAGCTAATTGATCCAGTTCAGCTTTTTGGGGTTCAGTAACTTCAGACAACAACTCAGACGATCGTGGAATTCTTGGGTTCTCAAGATGAGATGTCATGTTCAATGAAGATGGTACAGAATTTACAAAAAGCTGCTTCGTCATTTTTTCTTCCAACATTTGTACTTTCAGCTTCGAATTTGATGCACTTGATGAGAAAACAGGAGGTACGGCAGGTTGTTCTTCACACTCAAATGGATTAAACGTTGGTCTATCAATAACTGACGGTGAGGGAGCAATTTTCATAGAATCTTGTACAGATGGGAAAACACCCTTATTATGAATATCGGGTGGCTTTCTTGGAACACTAACAAGAGCAACACGCTTTACGTTAACAGGCTCATTTTGAACCCTGCTATTTCCGATTGAAGTTAAAGTTGATTTGTACGATACTACTCCAGGTTTAATAGTTGTTTGAGATTCCAGGCTAAGTCGTTTCGGAAGTGGTTCTCTTTTAACTTCCAGTTTTGACGGAGGAGCTTGGCTATCAGAATGTCTCGATTTTTTCATCATAACAGACGTCGTATTTTGTGTTGCGTAACTTACATCGTCAGATGTGCAAGTCCAAATTCTTCAGACATTAAATAAAATTATTAAATAAATACCAGCATTGAATTTTGAATATAATCAAAAGCGAATATCAATGACGAATATTCTTACCTTGTAGCCAGTTCATGAACCATATTCAACGCTTCTGAGCCATTCAACCTTTCCGACTGGATGATAAGGGGCGAAGGGTTATCTTTACTGCTGATGCTGGACATAGTAAAATCTACAGAATCAACAAATTAATATACCATTATGTATTAAGTATTATCATTATTATCATTATATTCACTTTGAACGTTCAAACTTCAAACAGAATTCTAATCTTAAAGTCTTGTCATTGAAAGTATCACTGACACTGACCACTGATTACTTGATTACACACTGTGTATGGTCCAGGACCAACTGATTTCACGAACAATCACCTTTGAACTTACTTCAAAAGGATACGTCACCTTGGTTAGCAAATGACCTCTTGACCTTTCAGATTCCAGTGGATAAGCAGGTAAAATGGAACAGGTATGAACCATGGAATCTAAAATCCCGAAATTGTGTTCCCGCGATGAGAACTTGAACATTCCATTATATTCCAGCTGAATATGGAGCACAACGACACTCTCTTCGAAGAGATTTTGAATAATCTAAAAAGTGTTGATGGATTTGTAGAGGAATTCTTCAGTTTTCTAAGTCGAAGGTAACTAACAAGAATTTGTTTCTTCAATTCTTCACTTTAAACTATTAGAAATCGTAGTGAAACTGGAAATTAATGTTGCCAAAGTCCTTGGAAAGAAAAAGGGAAAATAGAAACTTGGAATTACTCATCCCACCTCGCCTCGCTGCTGATACAGGCGCTTTGTATAGTACAAAGCAAGGGAAAAAGAACGTTCCTTCGAGAAACACACGCTATAAAATTAAATGTGAATTATTTTAACTTTGTTGATTGATTTTTTGTATTAAATAGGACAGATTTCTTTTTGGAATGTCCACCGGAAGGCGGTCCTTATGGATTTCCCAAAGGGGCTGCTGAAAAAATCGTTCTTTCTAAGTTCCACAAATGGCAGTCGTTACGATCATCCGTGAATCCAAGCGAAACATCCATGACATTTATGAAACCTTCTAACGTTGATGAAAATACCGTTCGTACAACATTGAAGAACGAAACTAAGACTGAAAAGAATACGGCTGGATCGAAACCGGAGTCAAGTTCAGTTACACAGGAAAAATCGGGTACTATTAGCCGTCCTCGAATTGATTCCGCAGATGTGTACAATGGACGTGAAACCGATAAGTATTCCTGGTCTCAAACCATCGGTGACATTGATATTAAAGTTCCCGTTGGTACCCATATTAAAAAAGGAAAAGATTTGAAGGTCACCATCTGTAATGACTTGATTCGAGTTGATGTAATTAGTTCTGGAGAAACATTAGTTGATGGAAAGTTGACTTTCCCCATTTCGAAAGAAGATTCATATTGGAATTTGCATCCGGGCGAATCTGTTTCTTTTTGGCTTCAGAAAGTAAATGAAAGGTAAAGCTAGTTGTATTTAAAGTTTAAGTATTTAAAATGCACAATAGGTATGCTTACAAAAGTCTTTTTATAACAGATGGTGGACAGCATTATTTCAAGGCGAAGAACCTATTGATATTAGTCAAATTGAAGCTGTTCGTCCGATGGAAGATTTGGGGGAAGAGGAACAAATGAAAATTCAAGAGTTGATGTGGGATCAAGACAGAAAAATGCGGGGGCTTCCAACAACGAAAGAAATGGTTTGGCATTTATTTTTATACGACTTGATTTTTGATTTTGTATTATGTTGTTGTTGGTTTATGAATGGAATGTATTTAATTTACAATCGCTCATACACGACATCTGATGTTTCTCTAGAATATGATGTCAACAATAAAACAGGCGTGGGATAAAGATGGATCTCCATTTAAAGGTCAACCGTTTGATCCGTCTTTAGTGAAAATGGAATGATGATCAAGCGTTTCATGCTTAATTAATAACCTAAGAACAACGTTAAGTTTTGGAACTGCAAATCGCTCTTATTGATGAATAGCTGAATGGCTTGAACTAATTATAATAAATTCAAATCATTTTGTACCATTACTAAACCACGACTTTGGTGTTTATTCCAAGGTATTTCGATTAAATCTACTATGGTTACCATTCAGGTAACCAATGGTAACCATAGTAGATTTAATCGAAATACCTTGGTTTATTCAATGTTGACAGGCATTGTATTTCAATCACCTATCTTGACTTTATGTGTGTCAATTATTATTGTTGTCAAACTTGGGCTTTATCATCATAAGACCATCACGCACCGGTGAAATAACCTGTCACATAATTTTTATACAATTTATACTTAATTCGAAACTAAATTGATTTTAAAATTAGGCATTAACCTGCATTACACGTTCGTCCTTCATAACGAACTCATTAAAGTCGTAAACCATTTTTCCAAGAGGAGTTGTCGGTTCTGGCCACACCTCAGCTTTCCACAGGACATTGTCAACCAAAATTCCGCCAGTTGGGGAAACAAGTTTGTTATCCATAATGAACTGTTAGTTCATACAAGCATGATTTGCGGAAGCCAATTTATTTATAGTTTTCAGCGTTTGCAGATGTTATTAATTACAATTACCTTGTAATAGTCTAAATACCCATCTTTATTGGCGTCGATGAAAATCAAATCGAACTGTCTACCTTCATCCTTCAATTTACGAAGAGAATCCATTGCAGGCCCAATAATAATTTCGAGCTTTCGTTCGATTTCTGTTCCAGCCACTCGTGTCTTTACAAATTCTGCAAGATAAGGCTCTATTTCCAGTGAGACCATTTCCTCCTGTGAAATCGATTCAATAAATGAAAGTGCATTGCTTTAGGAATAAATGGAGCAAATCATAGGGATCTTATCGCATGTACACAAAATGGCGATTCAGCAAAGGTTACTGCACTATAACCGGTGAACATTCCAACTTCAAGAATACGCTTAGCTCCCGTTAGCTCTGCTAAAAGCCGAAGAAATTGACCTGTCAATATTTTTAAAGGATTATATCTTTCATAGGTTATTTTTGTAACTTATTAGAAAAATCCTGATGGGGTTTAGCCCGTTTAGCTTTAAGAAAGCCGTGTATAATTCATAGACTCACCTTCAACTTGACCACTAACCATTCTGCGAAATAGTTTCGTGCTCGTTTTTCCTGTCTCGGCATGGCCTTCCCAGTCCTCTTTGAAAGAATCTTCCCATACTTTATTCTGGATACTTGATTGTGGGGATGCCGTTTTTTCAAGATATTCATTCAATCCATGCACCATCCGGTAACATTCTTTTAGCTTTTCAGCTACCTTCGGATCGTTGTTCAAAGCCATTGCTTCTTCAAGTAGCACAGTGACGTGGTCCGAATGACTGTCTGTAGTTATATTTAAGTAAATATGATTGTAACTAGCAAAAAAACTCCGAATGGCTCAATTTTTGATACGTAAGTACTAACTCATGATAAAAGATCAACTTACGCGGAAGAAGGCCGTATTTTTTAATAGTCTCCATATTGCACTAACAATGGTAAAGACAAGCAAGTAGTCGAGCAGAAGCGTTGGGTTAGGAGTCTGATGAGCTCACGGATGTGTCCCGGCTGTTTCTGAGAAAGAGAGTTACGGTGTATCGTTGCCTTGTTAAAAAATTTCCCATTAATTATGTAATGCAGATATAGGCTGATAATGTTTTTAGTGGTGAGCTGGAAATTATTACATAAGAAACGCTCGTAAGTAGTTTTTCGTATGACTTAACAGACTATGATTATCGTTTTTATCACACAATCAGACCATGAATAAAACTATAAAACAGGCATCATACGTCAACACCTCCATCAAAAATCAACTTAATGTCTCTTCTCTTTTCCTGAGCCACACTCGTGCAAAAAATAGCATCTTATTATTCACGCGTTTACCATGCCGCCCGTGAACCTGTGAAATCATTATA
>JABASF010001105.1:0-26413 GCA_019776145.1 Harlomillsia oculata
CAAAAATGTCGTAGTTGCAATACATTCTCGGGAGGTTTGTCAACAAGAAGGGCAGTTTTTTCAGGTTTACTGCACGTTTGTACTATTATTTTCAGTTTGAACGTCAAGATTCCTACAGGGCGGCTACCATACCGTCCCTTCCGGATGACAACAAGTCGTCTATGGGTAAATCCAAGGTATTGTTTTTGGGTTTATTAGCCCTTCGAATCAATCTGCATTATTCCAATTGGAATAATTTCTAAACTTTCTTTTCACTACTATCACTATCGCTAAAGTAAATACCAGTCATCAAATAAGTCAAAAACTATCTGTATTTATGCTTCTTTGAAACTCTAAATATATTTTCTATAATCTTGAATAATCTATTCCAATACAATATCCCACGCCGAATACACATGGTCAACGTTGACAACTGCATGTCAACTGGTTTAGAATATCACGCGTTCCTCTGCTGTTATTTATTCTTCGTGTCCCACATAAAACACATTTTGTCGAACTGGAAGGTTTTGGGTTTAGGGCTCGGGTGAAGTTGGTTTCGGCATTACTCATCTGTAAGTTAAACAAATGTGGTTGGGGTTTGAACTAACTGTAGTAGAATTTAACTGTGCTTGCAACGAGTTCGCTGGACTCTGTATGTGGAACTCAATAGTATAAATATGATGTAGGGGAAAAACTGATGACGTCTGTTATTGGGTGAGTATGCTTTTGCTGCGTTTGCTGCCGCTATTTCACAGAAATTCATCCTTGTCTTCGTGCTCTTTTCATTCCAACGTTGAGACTCAGAGCAACTGTCACTTTGCGGTTGTCACTTTGTCTTCTCGTAATTAGTATAATTTGAGCCCCATGCTCAAAGAAAGGAAACTGTATTTTCAAAAATATCGGTAGACATTTTTTCGATTCGTTTCGAAACAGTTTTCCTAGAAATTATTGTTATTAGGAAAAAAAAGAACACAGCTTAGAAATGTTATATAATTGGAAAAACACAAGAATTTCGAAGAAAGTGAGTCATTGAATGACAAAGTACTAAACAAACAAGTCAGGACATCGTGGTGCACTTTAACTCACTGGAAAACACGTTGTTATACTGTATTTTTCCACTAGCTCGAGGAATAGAATAGGAAATCCGCCTACGTACTTTTTGTGCCGAATAGTTTGGTTTTGTGTAGTCCCGTATCTGTTTTGTCATTTTGAGGTCTCCAGACTCCAGATTTCAAAGTAAGTAAAATCTGTATAGAAAAACGTTTGTGAATACTATTTTACATGTATTATTGTTTTCCTCGTTCTTTTCGCCGTTTGGGAGCCTTTTGTATTTACAACATGTATTAAATTAATGCGAAGTTTTGAAGGGCTGCTGCGGATGGAACGACGTTGATTGACAGATTGGAATTTATTCTTCGACTGTTCCCCATTCCGGGTGCTTTTGGTTTTTTTAGCGTCGTGTTCTTATTTTAAAATTCTTTTTCAACTCAACTCACAAGAATACTGTTACCGAGACCGACCTTTTATTTAGTAATTATATTGAATGTGAAATCCCTTGAAGACGTTTTTCGGATGATCCATAGTTGCGTTGTATATACTGTACACACGAAAACTAAATTGAGAATAGGACAGGGTAATGATGGAAATAGCAGCTAGTGAGCGAAAGAAACATGAAAGCAATTGAATGTCAAAGTGGGAAAGTTGTAGCTTTATTATATTGTTATTGTGTAATGTAATGTAACGTGTGGGAAGGGTATATTTAGCTTAAGTTCATCTCTTCCTATGGCAAAAGAAAACGGCGAAGACGCACGTATATTATAAAGGGATATATAAAGTTGACTGTGTGTATATAAAGGGAAAAGACCCTAAAGTATACAGTGAGTTGGGTAATGGTAGCAATGTTTGCAGAAGCAAAATTGGAATGGAGATAGTAGTATAGAAATGAAGTTGCAAGCAGTTCAGGATGTTACTAGAAATAGCTTCATCGTCTTCTTCTTCTTCCACTTCTACTTCTTCTGTCTCTTCTGCTGTTGTAAATGCCATTTCCCATTGCATCCAAATTCTTTTTCTTCTTGTACACGTCTTCTTCATTCCGCTTGATGAGAAGGTGAAAGGTGAAGTGGATTTTGCACAGGATTCTTCTCTTCTTCTCCTCTTTCTTCATCCACTTGGCGGATGTGCTCGGGGTTTATATGATTTTTTTTATTATAATATAACGCACAACTGTGAAATAATGAACATATTGATCCTTGAGATGTATACGCTTTGAAATATATTTATATCGTGCTTAAGCCTTTGACTGTGTGCTGTAGCTATTATATAATTTCGCTTTGTAGTATTAATCTCGTATGCTTTTCATGATTTGAATGCAATAATTGAGATTACTAATCGTTAATCATTGATTTATTACTATTGTATTTGCAGATGACGAAAAAGATGAAGAAGGAGAAGGATTTAGATAACCTTAAACAGGAGTTAGAAATCGACGACCATAAAATCCCCATTGAAGAGCTGTTTAGGAGGTTACAGAGCAATCCTGATACGGTAAGTGAACAAGTGGAGTTTAGTAGTTTTTGTTGTTTGTGCTGGTTGTAACCAGTTTTAGTCGGTTTTAGCCGGCTTGTCATCAAATGAATTGGAACTGATAGTACTTCGTTGTCAGCATTCAGCATAAGCATTCGAATGCATCTGACAAAACGTTAATTGCACATACAGCTTTAAAATCTGAAATGCATGTCGGTTTTTTTGGTAGTATGTAAAGTATCATTTTGATGAATCAGGTCCAGTCCAGTTATGCAAATACAGCCTGTGACTGTTGTTAATACCTTAAATATATGGAAATGTAGCTGAATTTGAAGGCACATGTTTACTCAATGAACGGGTCGGTTTGAGATAAGACAGAAGCCCTGTTTTTCTCTATTGGACATTGGAAATTCTGGTTTAACGTTTTAGTCAGAAAGAACTTATCAATTTTTGAAATGAGGTTGTGTTGTTAATGCTATTAATATGAATGGGAACAAAAGTGAAGAAAGAGAAAATGTAGTGGCGTACATGTTGAAGATGATGTTGCCTCATACGACAAAGAATGAGATAAATTTTGTGCCACTGAGGGATTTATCTGAAAGTATTAACATCCCTGCCCTATATAGCATAAAAGGTGACTTTTAATAACGCACCATTTGGTATTCCATAATGGTAACGAAATGTAGTTAGGGATTTAGTGATAATTGCTAGTCTGAGCATGTAGCCCTCTTTTGTCTTATCAAGAGGATCGTGACTTGCAATTAGTTAAAAGAAAATTGGTAGTGGAACAAGGCAACCGATGCTGCGATGGATCAAGAGCAGCGATGTAATGTTCTATACTTCAATTTACTTTACAGAAGGTACTAGGATTTCTTTTACTACATATAAGTTCTTCCAAATTCAACGTGTAATGTTGTTTCCAAGAGTCCGTAGAGAAAAACGAAAAGGCTGTCTCAAGCTCAAGGGTAGGACAACAAGTGACTTAATTAGGGAATCTAGCTAAAATTGAAGTGCAAACATTCAAGAACCCCGTTGTTTAATGAGGTGATTATGAGGTAAGATATAGAAAAAAATAATGTTACCAGTTCGCGTTAAACAGAGAATGACAAAGAAAACAACGTGCTAAAATAAGGAAAATGAAGTGAAGATTTGAATCATAAGGCAGCAAGTTGATTTAATCATTAGGGATTTTGCGGTACAAATTGTTAACGTTATAGTTTTACTCGAGAAAAGCATATGTGATAAGGAAATGTCAACTTTTCATTTCGTGTTTATACTGCTAAGCATTAGCACTGTAGTAAAATGGAAAAGTGAAAATGAGACAGAGGAGTTGAAATGGAATGACACAGAATAAAGTTTTCGGTGTTTTGTACTTTACAGGGATTAACACAGGCGAAAGCCCGTGAGAACTATGAGCGTGATGGCCCCAATGCCCTGACACCACCAAAAACGACGCCAGAATGGGTGAAATTCTGCAAGAACCTTTTTGGTGGTTTCTCCCTCCTGCTATGGATCGGTGCGGTCCTTTGCTTCATTGCCTATTCCATCCAAGTTGGCACGTACGAGGACGCTGTAAAGGACAATGTAAGTTTGTATTCAAATGCTTTCACTTGTATATTCATTTCCCGGCATAGGCACATCTAGCGAAATTCGCAATGTAAAAAATAGTGTTCCTTGAGACTTTGAGACCTCCCTGATGCGTCATAGTGAAAATGGCAAGAAATGCAAGACAAACGGAAACTTGAAAGTTGTAGTTACACTTTTTCATGATACCATGGGATTTTATGTCGTCAAATGCGAAGTTGCATATTATAAAGGGGCGTTCGGAAGTATTACACGACCCATCCTTTTTGTGCAGAAGTTTGAAATGATTTCATGAGCCGTCGCCATTTGCCTATATCGTCGGATAAGTTGATGATTCTCAATATCACAACGATGACTTCCTCTTCGGCCTTAACTTAACGTCTAAGGTTTCGACATCCTGTTATGATAATGTTAGCTGAGAGGACCATGACTAGAATATGCTGAGCATGAAATCCGGGTAGAATCATAAAATTGTTATTTAAATTGCCCCTGATGTAAACGTTTTTGAGAAAGCAGTGTATACAGGAAGTAAAGTCCTTCGAGTGACTGCAAAAAACCGTCGCTTTTAGCTTTCTGATCGTGGAGATTTGGACTAGAAGTTCTCTGTATCACATCGCATTGGGAGGAAAAACATTTTTATCGATTGCATGGAACTACGGAGAAGAACTGTTACTTCTTGTATTTGTTTCCGATAATATACCGAAGGAATGGGAAAAAGCAGGACAGTGGAATTGTGAAAGAGAAGTTTCCTGTAACTTTCTAAGATAGTGTAGTAGTCAGTGTTCAGTGTAGGGAGAGACGAGAGACTTTTCGGATTTTTCCTTTCCGTGTCCTGGGCAGTGTGCCCATGTGAATTTATGTGTTAGGAGATGGAGCCAAGAGGAAATGTCGGTGTACTGCTTCCTTACTATTACAATGCAACTTAATATGCCTGGCGAGAAGGGAAAAGTTCCAACTCATTTTGGATTATTTATGTTTGGCTGATCAACTCTGGAATAGAGACTCGACTTCCAACATTCTTTTTTTCGGTCACTTTTATTCTGATTGATCTTTCTGTTCCTTTCCCTACTCGTTAAAAAACTTTGGACGTTGCACTGACGTTTGCGAAATGATATTTGCCATTGCATTGTTGTTGATGAGTGGAGGAATAAAGATTTGAGCCAGTCGGTACTTACACTTTACTACTATTGATAATGATAAATTGTAGGTCGCGTGTAATCGCATCATGGATAAAAAAGTTTTTTGTGAGTGTGTCAGTTTGATATTATTATGTGCCTGCATTCTGATCCAAAGTTTTATTTTATTGCGTGCCTTATCTAATTTTTTACTATTATCCAGGTGCAACTGTGTCAATTGTGCTTTTGTTACGTGTAGATAACAGTGATAGAGCAGAGTAGATTGGGCGGTGATTACACTGCGACTGGACTACATTTTATGTTATCTTACAGCTGTCTCAAGAATCGTCGACACATTTTGTGGATCCGCCTTTTTGTGGTTATAACGACATGGGTTTTGTCGGGTAATTATCACGTCTGTGTCCTTGGTCAATTCGCAAAGTGCTGAGGGATAAAAGTACAAAGAGAAGTGTAGTACTTGTTCTCACTTCTGTCTGACTGACTGTCTGAGTGATGAGTTGATGACGAGGATGAGTCAAGTGGTCGACTTGCTGGAACAAGTGGAGGAAGCTCCCAGGCATTTTCATTTCGTTTAATTATGGAGAAATAGCAATATTTTTTTATGGGTCTATTACTATTAAAACGAGTGTTACTTTTTTCACTGAAGTGAGTTAGTAGTAACAACTTCCTTTTTCCACAAGAATAGCGATGCAATTGACCAGTGAAAAGGATGTTTTTTGACCCATGACCTTAATGTTCCTTGGCATTTCAACATTAGAATTATGTGTCCTATTATACGTTATACTAGAAGCGGATACAATAGATGGGAATTGTTTGAGAGGAATTTATTATAAGAATGTTGGTTGGCTTGGCTGGCAGGAGATGCTTGCTTTTGTTACAGAGTTGTAGGACAGTTTGAGACACGACAGAAGAAAAGGAAATCAGGTTTTTGCTTTGTGACTTTTGTGACTCTCAGCATCTTTTCCGAGCGCACATTCACGTAACGGCGAGTATTTTGGCTGAGGAACCGTTTCAGTGATAAGAATCCTTTCTGTCTCCTTCTCCTCACTTTACTTTATTGTCTTATAAAAATAAATGACATCGTCTTTGCATTGAACGAGTACCAACTGCTGTTGCTACTTCTTTTCTTTATATATGTGCACTGCTTTCTTATATCTGTTTTTATTTTATATACGCTTTTATGTTCTTCACTTCCTTCATTACATGCGGTGTGAAGAAAAGCATGGCCTATTATTCTTCATCTTGTAGAAAGAAAAGTAAAAGTACTTTTATGATTTGTCATTTTTCCCTTACGCCTGCCTTCAAAATGCCAGGCAGGTCGAATTTTTGTATAGAGAATAGGGACAAGGAACGACATGACATTAGATACTAGGAATGGCGATAATACGACAAATGTGTAAACCGTACGTAGAGGAATACATTTTTGCATTATGGTATGGTATATTAATATGGAATAGAATATTACAGCGAAACTCATTTTTGGGTTTGATATAAATGTGTGGCTCATTCTGCTTTTCTGCAGATGATGTACGATGGCCTATTTATTTGTTTATTAGAATACAACGTATATACCTGCGAGTGCGACGACTCAGATGCCCAATTTATCTTTCCGTGGAACGAGAATCTGAGTGAGTGGGTTGGGTGCCTCTTAAATTCGAGTGCAAAGTGGAAGCGCCAGGGAAGAAAGATTAATAATATCCTTGAAACGCCTGAATAGATTTTCGGTTTGACATGAGCCCAGGATGGAGGTCATTTGAATATAACGCTCACTTTTTATGATCAGGAGCAAGCAAAAAGTATAAATTCAATAACAGGAGAGAATTTTTGAATTAGGGTTGCATGCATGTGTTCGTTTTATTCTATTTTTCTCATGTCACTCGCAGAAATCTCAATGTGGTCAGGTGCACATGTTCGATTTTAGTACTCAAGGTTTTTTTCCATTTCATTCCTATTTCATAATTGTATTGAGTTATGGGTTCGCCAGTCATGTTGGTGACCCTTTGGCATTTCCCGATTGTGCTGTTTTGTATAGCAGTAAAAGGGCTCAAGTGCTGCTTGTTAGTGTCGAGTGTGTGTACATTCCTCGTTTCACAATTCGCTTTGGCTATATGGTCACTCTCAGTCAAGAGTACGTCATAACACGCCGTCAACGTCAGCACGGACCATATGTCAACATCTCATATTCCGACAGACAGACAGAGTGTGTTGTAGAGCTCCTAATGTCCTAATGGAAGTACCTTGTAGGTACTACCCGAGTGTATAAAGCTGTGTACGTACCTGAGCATTTGTCTGGCATCCCGTTTCCTGTTCGGAATCCCGGAAAGGAGTTATGTACATAATGGACATGTCTATAAGATCTTGCATGTAGGAATTTCCATTTGAAGAGTTTCCATTATTGGTGATTGGTGACTACTGGCGGCCAAAGTGAAAGCAAGATACGCCACCGCCACCACCACCGAAATCTTATGTATAATGCATTAAGGGATATGCTATGCACGCTCCTTCTTCAGGTTCTTCTCATTGAAGGATCATTTCATCCTCCTCATCTGCTAGCTTGCATTAGTTCTGCTCTGTCTCACTCAGTCTCATCCATACGCTCCAGCCTATCATTTCATGGCTAATAACACTAATAAGTATGCATTGGCTTTTTCATAAAGATGCAAAACCTACACATAATATGCTTATTGAAATTCATTTTACATTTTATGTACTATAGAACTTGAAGGTTTTCAAAAATCATTAGGATTTTCATTCTGACAACAAATGCCGTACAAAGCGATGAAGGATGCGCATGTCTAAATTTAGAACAAGTCTCGCGGAATCTGGATATTGTTATTTATGTCACATTGTGCATTTTTACGAAATCCTTTTATGTGCTGTGGTAGCAACATCTAAAAATGGCACCGGTTGCGATGATTTCGCAAAATATTTCTGCATTACAGCAGGTGTGACGAGTTATTTTGAGACTATTCACGTTTTGCATTTAAATGAGGTTTAATATTAATTTTATCTGAACGATATTTTAAGATTATTACTCAACATTCATGGCTAGTTTAAAACATTTTATTAAAGCTAAGTATGCCGATTGCCGGGAAAGGAAGCAAATGAAATGAATGAGCGGATGAAATATGTGTTATATGTTTATGAAACGTCTTTTTTTGAAAACAAGGACATAACTAATTTTGATAATAATATAATATTGTGTATTGATGATTTTACAGTTATACTTGGGTGGCGTTCTAGCGATCGTTGTGATCATTACGGGCTGTTTTTCTTACTACCAAGAATCAAAGAGCTCTCGTATTATGGAATCTTTTAAGAATATGGTTCCCCAATATGCTACTTGTGTTCGAGAAGGTCAAAAATTAACCCTTAAAGCTGAAGAACTCACGATTGGAGACATTGTTGAAATTAAGTTTGGTGATCGTATACCGGCTGATATTCGAGTCATCGAAGCTCGAAGTTTCAAGGTATTTCGACAGTACAAATGTTAATTACTACATGTTTATAATAACAAAACTCAAGATGAGTTAACAAACTAATCAATTATGTAATTTAAAGGTTGACAACTCATCTTTGACCGGTGAGTCGGAGCCTCAAAGCCGTGGTTCGGACTTTACGCACGATAACCCACTGGAGACCAAGAATTTGGCATTCTTTTCCACCAATGCCGTCGAGGGTAGGTTTCGAATTCTTTGGCTAGTTTCGTATTTCTATTGAAGCTAAAGTAAATGGATTACTTTGTTTGGGAAATATAGGTACCGCAAAGGGAATTGTCATTAGCATTGGTGACAACACGGTAATGGGACGAATTGCTGGCTTGGCTTCGGGATTGTCATCTGGTGAAACTCCTATTGCAAAGGAAATCCATCATTTCATTCACATCATTACTGGAGTGGCTGTGTTTCTGGGAGTGGTCTTCTTTATCGTGGCTTTTATCTTGGGTTACCACTGGCTCGACGCTGTTATTTTCTTGATTGGTATCATTGTGGCTAACGTACCGGAAGGACTTCTCGCCACCGTTACGGTAAGATTGCATTGCAGCTCACAATCAAACTCTCTGAGTCAGTCAGAAACTGCTCCATTCTGTCGTGGAACTGTTCCGAAAGTTGAAACCCGAAGACAGAAATCTAGGTTATATTTATTACAGTGTCGAAGCTGACGACGTAGATACGATGGTGGAATTTTCCACGTCATGGTCTAGGTGTAAGCTCTGCACCGGCAGTGTAAAGGCATAGAACGGTAGAACTGCAGAATCGATAGATGTATACGAGGTAGGACGGCTATAAGCACTCTCCAAGTTCAAAGTAAACTTCTTCAGTGTTCAAATTTTCCAGAAAGGCACCCGCATTATAGCTGTTGTAAAATGGACCTATCGTTTAGTCGTAGTCAGTATATTACGATGACGATGACCCGTTGACCTTATGCGCGAAACGCTTTTCAACGAAAACTATGAGATTTTTGATATTACTGCAGTTTGTACATAAAATAATGCAATAATTGATTAGTACCACATTGTACATTTTTGCTCCATTTTCCACTGAAATCGAATGATTGAGTTTAAGTCGAAGCACTCACAACGTCGCAACAAGGTTTAGAAATCAAGAGAGAGAAGTTGAGTTGTTCTCTTTCTTCACAAATGTCCCTTCGCAGAGAAAGTGTAGAAGAGAAGCGTATTGACCAAATCGATACATGATCTAAGTGCAATTGTGTGTTTCTTGTCTTGGGCAGGTCTGCCTGACATTGACAGCTAAGCGGATGGCTTCAAAGAATTGCTTGGTGAAGAATCTGGAGGCTGTGGAAACCTTAGGCTCAACTTCAACAATCTGTTCGGATAAAACTGGAACTCTGACTCAAAACCGGATGACTGTCGCTCACATGTGGTTTGACAACCAGATCATTGAGGCTGACACTACTGAGGATCAATCTGGTGCTCAGTATGATAAAACCAGTGATGGATTCAAGGTGATTACTAATTACGTTTTGAATTAATGAGAACTTATGGTATGATTCTAGCAGCAAAGTTATTGAGTTGGTTCTTGTATAGGCTATGGCGCGGTGTGCTAGTTTGTGCAATCGAGCGGAATTCAAAGGCAACCAGGAAGGAGTCCCAATTCTCAAACGGGAAGTCAACGGTGATGCTTCGGAAGCTGCTCTGTTGAAATGTATGGAATTGGCATTGCATGACGTCATGAGTTACCGAGCACGGAATAAGAAAGTGTGTGAAGTTCCATTCAACTCCACTAATAAGTATCAAGTGTCTATCCACAGTACTGAAGACGCAAGCGATCCTCGCCACTTGCTTGTGATGAAGGTATTTGTGCAAAGATCATCTTTAGTCAGTGTTATTTGCATGGTCATTTAATTAGTACTAGTGACGCTATTCTACGACGCTCTCATTTGCATTATGTACTTGCGTTAAATAGGGTGCCCCTGAACGAATTTTGGACCGGTGTTCCACCATTTACATTGGAAGCAAAGAGAAAGTGCTGGATGAGGAAATGAAGGAAGCTTTCAATAGCGCCTACTTGGAGTTGGGTGGCCTCGGAGAGCGTGTGTTGGGTAGGTCATTAACAACTACATATAATAACTATATAACTAACTATATATATAACTGTAACTCTCAAAGTTCTTATTATGATTCATTGAACAAACAATATTAAGTTGTTCTGATATTGACTTTTCCTATCTGTTTCTTTACTTTTGTGGCATTACTTTTACTTGACATTTCATTTGTTTGCATTGCAGGATTTTGTGACTTGATGTTGCCATCTGACAAATATCCTCCCGGTTTCAAATTCGATGCTGACGATCCAAACTTTCCTCTTTCTGGTCTTCGATTCGTTGGTTTGATGTCCATGATTGATCCTCCTCGAGCTGCTGTGCCGGATGCCGTTGCTAAATGTCGATCTGCTGGTATCAAGGTTATCATGGTCACTGGTGACCACCCTATCACTGCCAAAGCCATTGCCAAATCCGTCGGAATCATTTCTGAAGGTACGTATATGTATGAAATAATGAGAAACCTTTATCGAATGAATGCTAATTGCAAATTGTACTTTATTCTAAATAATTCAAATGTATTTCGAAATTCAGGTAATGAAACTGTGGAAGATATTGCACAACGACTGAATATCCCCGTTTCTGAAGTGAATCCATCGGAAGCAAAGGCTGCTGTTGTCCACGGAACGGAATTGAAGGACTTGTCTCAGGATCAATTGGATGATATTTTGCGCCACCATACCGAAATCGTGTTTGCCCGTACTTCTCCACAACAAAAATTGATCATTGTGGAAGGTTGCCAACGTCAAGGAGCCATTGTAGCCGTAACAGGTGATGGTGTGAACGATTCTCCCGCATTGAAGAAAGCTGATATTGGTAAGTTTTTGGCTACTAAAAATGAAATGAATTTTTGGTTTATTATTTATTGAACCTATAAAAAACGAAATAATATTTCATTGTAGGTGTGGCTATGGGTATCGCCGGCTCTGATGTGTCGAAACAGGCTGCTGACATGATTCTGCTAGACGACAACTTTGCTTCAATTGTAACAGGAGTAGAGGAAGGACGTTTGATTTTCGACAACTTGAAGAAATCTATCGCCTACACTCTCACTTCTAATATTCCTGAGATTTCTCCATTCCTGCTCTTCATTTTGTTCAACGTTCCTCTTCCATTGGGTACCGTTACCATTCTGTGCATTGACTTGGGTACTGACATGGTAAGTGCGGATTTTCTTTAATGCTTGTTTCGCATTCAATTCATTAAAATATTCATAATTACTTCAACTATACTGTAAATATTCGAAATTTATAAAATGCCTTCGATTTGAAACTAAGACTAGGGGAATCATACAGGTTTCGAAATGGAGAATTTGTGAACATTCTTAAATGTTTATGTGGCATGAACAGTAACTTTTAGTATAGCATAACAATGGCACTTTCCAGTAGGTTGTACAATACAGTTTGAAGAGTTGAACACTACTAATACATAACGTAGAATTTTCACCATAATAATACAATATTAGACAGTAGCTTGGTGTCGTACGTAGGTGCCAGTACTAAAAATTAGTTACTAACGTTCCGATAGGTTTGGATTTCAACACTATAGTTATTATGCAGTCCATTTACCATTTGATATTTTTATACATATTTTTTTCACGTATTCGTCTAGTTCGTCTTTTACTACGTTTCAACCATTTTTCTTTTAATTTGTTATGTTGTATTATTTCGTATTATTATTAGCCCCACCCATATTGTCTGTGATTGAAGTAATTGATTTTCTCCAGTTCATCAAGTTCATTTTCAAATCAACAAAAGCATGGCATTTCTGTTCTTGAAGTGTGTTCACCTTAATGTTTTCAATTCTAGTTAGTGTTTAGTGCGTGGATATTAGAATGTGAATGCACTATATTTTTCCAACTGATAGTGGTTGATGTCACCAAATGTCACACTTGATCATCCTTCCCTCAATGCTCAGTCTTAACCGTCTCACTCATCCCATTTTCTGTCTCTGTAGACGTGACTTAATAATTAACCCTTTATGATGTTCCCCTTCTGTTGTAGCCCCGCCTTTAGAACACCAAATTAGTGTAAACTTATACAATTCGCATTATCCAGTTTCACCTTTGCTTTCACTGCAGGCAATAGCACAGTTGTCTATATATTATAGTGTGTGATGAGGATGATTGATGGGAGATGACAGAATGATTGAATTTAAAATTATACTCTTAAAAAGTGCAATTTTAGTAATTTGTTAAATTGCAGGCTTTTTAAGAATACTTCTATGATAAAGTACTGTCGTTGCAGTTTAGACATTATCAATTATTGGATTAGATACGCTGCATTTATCATTTTTGTAGTTTTAGAAGTATTGGATCATAATCCTTCGTTCTCGGAGGAGAGAACAACTGTCTGTATTTGGTAAATGGTAAGACCGTAAGACTGAGTGAGTAAGACAACCAAATTCCATATTCCAATAATGTTGAAGAGTGAGACATACCAAAAGGTACCTTCAATGAGTTTGAAAGGTCAATAGTCAAAGATATGTGAAAAGCCACAATCACATACATGGGATTTTGACTAGACAATTAAGGCAATAAGTGACGAGAGTTTGTTTTTTGAAAATATTTTGAGCTGTTGGTTTAGTTCCGTATGATTGTGTATACTTATCAGGTGCCAGCTATTTCACTTGCATACGAAGAAGCTGAAAGTGACATCATGAAAAGGGCCCCTCGCGACCCTTATAAAGACAAATTGGTCAATGAAAGGTAAATCACTTGGTCCCGTGTGTGTGGCGAAAAATGGCACATACATCACTTACAAACTGAAAGTTCAAGTGATGTTTACCATTGTTTCGTCAATTTTAATTGTGGCTTTCAAATGGCAGCAGCTTTGATGAGCATGATGTTCCAGTTCTAAATAAGTCCCTCGTAAATCCGTACTAAAATAGTGTCGTAGTCTAAATGTGTGCTAGAATTTAGTAGACGAGCCTAGTCCTTAGTCTAGTCTAGTGTGTCGCTAGAAAGTATTCCAGTGGACATGCTGTGGACACCTGTAAACGTGTAAACCCTCAACGTTCAGGTCAATTTCATTGTTGGCTGTGTAATTGTTGTCACTATTGTTGATATGATCACTGTCTAATCACAAGGCGTCATGTCCTGTTTTAAACTCACTGTGTGCCATTTTCATTGTTTCTGTTGGTGTCATAGCCAAACAATTAACGTGTGTCATTATTTTCTATGTGTACTTTAGTTCTTAATATGTGTTCAATGAATGGTAAAGTGTCACCGTAAATGACATTTTTAGTCCGCGTTACTGTGTGAAATTTTGTTTTTCTAATTTTTTGTTTTCAGTTTTGCTGATGTAGTTTGTTTCATTAGAGTTGTGTCATTGTTGCTTTAAACGTGTAGGTTCCAGCTATTTCTTTGGCTTACGAGGAAGCCGAATCGGATATTATGAAACGCCATCCTCGAGACCCGGTACGAGATAAATTGGTGAACGAAAGGTAAACATTTACGAGTTACGACAGCAAAACGCAATGCAGTGCATTACTATCTTTGCACGTTCAATTCAAAACTTTCCGAGCAATTTCAAAATATTTTTATACTATTGCATTGCGACATTTCTTTACAAGGGAAATTGGATATTTTTATGTGGAAATCAATATTGTATTCCAAAACTTTGCTATAAACTTTATTTAAAATCGCTTCTCTTGGATTGTGTCGGCGGATTTTGAGATGATGACGGGTCGGGAAAAGACAGTTCGGGACGGGTCTAAAAACATTTATTTCAGAATGCTACTTTTGCATGGCTTTTGTTTTGGCTTTTCTATAGTCTACTATGATATGATTAAATGTTTCGAAATACGCTGGTTGAAGTGGTGCAGTGCAACGTGCTTCAACAATTATGGTAAACGTGATTGTGAGTGTCAAATGATCGACAGCAATCACTGTAAATGTGCTTCAAGTACCAAAAGCTTACAACGTGATTTAATCGATGTTTTTAGTACACAACAACACACAAAAATGAAGTCAGTCACATACAAAGGTAATTTACACACAAAATATCAGTCAGTCCTACACATTTCCATTCTGGGGGAAGTTGGTCACAGCAATAAAGTACAACAACAACGTGGACTCATCGCCAAGAAGCCAAGATGCACGTTTGTTCGTTACATTTTTCTTATGCACGTTTGGAATGTATCCGATGAGATGTTGTGAAAATGAGAAATCTCTGAAAGCTATCGATGTTTAATCAATGTTGTCGTATATGAGTCGTATCGCAAAAGTTCAATTCCATTCCAACTGGTCAGCCAAGCGCCAAGCCAGTCAGTCAGTTCGGTCAGTTCGCTATGATGCTTTCATTTGTTAATCGGTGTTTTACATTTTAAAACAGTATTTTGATAACAAGTGCTCTTGTGGACAAGCAAAATTTTTAATGTTTCGTTGTTTACATTGAATGTGTCATGCACAAACGTAATGTGTAGAGGAAAAAAATGCTATGCGGATTAAAAAGTTGAGGAAATTGTTTCTATTTGCTTTCTATTTTTTTAGAGTTGAATAGTATGAAAGAAAAAAGAATTCTATACTATTGTTTCGTTATGATTTTGAATTTGGTTTTCGAAGTCAATATGAGTTTACAAAAGGAATTCACTGGAGATTGTTGAGATCGATCTTATCTGGCATTAATTAAGTAAACTTGAAGAAGCATCATTATCATTAGCATACAAACGAGTTCTGAGTTCATGACATGGATTTTTGTTAAGGATTCATTTGAATTAAGATTTGTTAAGGTGGAGAATCAAATAATATTAATTGTCTTTAGTTGTAACATATAGCAATGTTTCGATGGTGAATTTTATGTTGTGAATTTTGTGAGTTGATGTGGGTGTGGAATTGAATGGGATGGTCGTAGGTTCCGGCCATTTCATTGGCATACGAAGCTCCAGAATCGGATATAATGAAACGACAGCCACGGAACCCACGACGCGATAACTTGGTTAATCACAGGTCTGTTCCGGTTCCGGGTAAAATCTTTTTAAACAACAACTTTTTCATTTCATTTTTATATGTCATTCATTTTCATGTCCGTGTCAATACTCCAACGGGCTCGACAGATCATACGATCATAGTAAATGTGTAGTGAAGCCAAAATACAGTTGTTAATTTGGATTTTTGAAGTTACAATCAGACAAATTTTTGAATTAGAATTTGCACACTATATCGTGTTGGTGCCATAATTCACCGTCCTAGCTTGCGACTGTTGTGACCACTACACTTCGTTTGAACAAAATTCAAAGCTAGAAAACACCTATTTTCATAAACACATTTTAGATTTTACACATTTTCCNTGGAAGTTTTTATTCGAATTGCAAATCCATTTCACGATTTTGAGTATTAAAAACAAACTAACATGTTACAGTTTTCACGAGGTTTTTGGACAATCTTGAATTAACAGGGATTTTTGTCACGTTGCACTGTAACTGCTGCATTCAGTAGTATGATTATTATAATTCATCGTTCAACGACTGAACAATCGAAATGGCAATGGAAAACATGATCGTCGATAACCAAAGAAAACGCCATTTTGAACTATATATCGTTTTTATTGCTTGATGTAGATGTTGTGCTGATTTTCTAATTTAATATTTCTGCTGAAATTGACGCCTGCCTTTCATTTAATTCAGTATTAACCGAACCTGATTCTGGGTGCAGAACTTTCTCTTTGTTGTGATCGTTCTCGAAGTTGGCTTTATCATGCTTTGGCAAACTTTGGTAAATGGTTTTAAAAATCCATTTTGTAACATTGCGTATTTTCTAATCGATAAGGTTGATCTCTATGGCTTACGGTCAAATCGGGATGATCCAAGCGGCTGCAGGTTTCTTTGCCTACTTCATCATCTTAGCCGAAAATGGATTTTTGCCCATGACACTTTTTGGCATTCGAAAGAAATGGGATTCAAAGGGTGTGAACGACTTGGAGGACTCTTATGGACAAGAATGGGTAATATATTCGCAAAATGCATAATTTAATTATTCAGTTGACAATTTTATGCGTTCAAGTTTCAACGGTACTTATTTAAATGTATTAAACTTTCAGACATACGCCGACAGAAAGAAATTGGAGTACACCTGCCACACTGCGTTCTTCGTCTCTATTGTCATTGTGCAATGGGCTGACTTAATCATTTGTAAAACACGGCGTAATTCACTTGTTCATCAGGGAATGAGGTAATTTGACAACATGAGCAAATCATCATGCAATGCAAATTGATCGTGTCTTGGGGTCATTAAGACATTAAATTCTGTATTGTTTCAGGAATTGGGTGTTGAACTTCGGTTTGGTGTTCGAGACAGCCCTGGCGGCTTTCTTGTCTTACTGCCCTGGCATGGACACTGCCCTTCGAATGTATCCACTCAAGTAAGAATGCGTTTCTAGTTGTGCATGTTATTTTCAATGCAGGATTTACAGTAATCAATGATTTATGATATTGTGAATTTTTCAGAATAAATTGGTGGATCCCAGCAATCCCATTCTCAATAGCCATTTTCATTTATGATGAGATTCGACGATTCATCCTTCGCCGTAATCCAGGTGGCTGGGTAGAACAAGAGACCTACTATTAGTCCAAAAACAAACACTTATAGTGATCGTAGTTGTTATTCTAATTACAATTATTATTATTACTTACTATTATTATATTATACTATACTATATTATATCAGAGTTATCCATTCATAATCTTCTTCTGAGAAATGGAGAAGAATATGAGGAAAAAGTTATTATGAAACTATAATAATATAGCTGTAAGTTTACTAAAAAGAGACGGAAAGTAAAATTGATGAAGATGAGAATGTAGTAAAAAATGTAAAAGCAGAAAGATGCATCCTTTAGATGCAGCAGAAGAAACTGAGACAATTTCAAATTTTAAATGAAAGTTACAATTGAAACCAAAAAATCCCAATGAATGAGACAACCAGAACAACCAAATCACAAAAATTACTAATTCAACGAGCAACAGACAAGCAGTGTAAAAGAAAAGAATCCAAAGTTGTTACAATATAGACAATTTAATTAAAGAAATAAGTTTTTCGCAGTGAATGAATTTTGCAGTAGTAGCCAGTTTAAATTAATATGTACTGTGTAATAATTAGGCTTAAAAAGAGTAATGTTTGGAGTGAGGAATTGCAAAAAGAAAGCAAGAGGTGAGGTGAGAGTGAAAGTGACAATTTGAGAGAAAACAACGCCAGCCACACCGCCACACGCCTGCTGCTCTCCCCAAGCAAATCCACAGACACACTCACACGTACCATTCACGATTAAGGAGGAATTAGAATGTTATAAAATTTAAAATTAATGTACGTTGTAAACGGGATTTTGAAAATGTTATTAGCTAGAAAGAGAAGGTCTAAAGGTCAAGACACATTTGAAAAAAAACTAATTTTTAGACATTGTAAAAGCATTCTGAGCAAAAAACAGTTAAGTTTACTATAAAATGAACAACATCTCCAGTAATAAAAAATGAGGAATTTAAATTAAATCATTAGTAGGAAAAGGAAAAATTCAATGAGTCACCAGAACAGACAATGGTTTAGAGAATATGACAAATTTAAAAAAACAAAATACTATATAATCTCTAAATAAATAATTATAATTATAATGATAAATTATAATAAAATTACTTTTTAGACATGTTCAGTAATATTTGCTGGTGAGGAATAATTAAAATTAATGATCGAGTATGTTTAAAAAAAACACTATTATAGTAATTTGAACGGTGAGGGACAGCAAAAGGAGGTACTACTAATGTTAAAAATTAAATTTACTAATTAATTATACGATTCAGTGGAACATTTTTTTTCTGTTGTGTGAACCGAGTGATGTTGTTGAGTTTTAAAGGATGAAGTGGTGGTGACACAATTATTACATAAAAATAAAATGTACAACCAGATTCAATGCTGCAAGTACTTTTAGTAAACGTAATTACATTGTGTACTGTATAATTAACTTTATGGAGCACACATATACACACACATAAATACACACATAAGGAAATACAATGGAAAAAGGTTGTAGTGAGACTTAAAAAGAGTTTGTAGTTTGGGGAAAATAAAAATAAATAATAACAATTACAAATAAATCGAGGAATAATAAATGATTTTGTGAGAATGTGTTGTTCCATAAAAATATGTTGGGTCGAAGTGTTCTCTTTGTTCAGGTATGACTGTGACCCAATAATAATAACACATTTTTAAAACAAAAAAGGGCCTGCTCCCGTGTTTTCAAATTAGATTTAAAAAATTGAATATGTGAGCGAAAAAAAAACAAATATTCAAAAGTGCACTACTCTTCTGCAGTTTTTTGAAACAAATTTTAATTGTTGTTAGTAATTAACATAGAAAAATGTTCAAGTACGTTTGAGTAATGCAAAGTACCTTTTTTTGATTGTTTTTTTTAAAACAAACGTCAACTATAATTTTTTTGTGTGCACTTTCGTATATTTGCTCTGTCCAAAAACGTGATTACATTTTATTTTTGTTTTTTTTGCGGTTGTTCATGTTTCTGTTTTTGTTTATAATACATAATTGTGTTCGCTAAATAATAACTAATATAAATATGGTTCATGCAAACCTTTATCCCACTTTTACAAACGTTTGTGGTTGTTTTAAAAAACTAATGGTGTTTTAAAATGGTTGTCGTACTTTGCAACAATTAATTATTGTAGTAGCTAAAATTCCTTTTTTTGTTCTGTGTGTACCTAAATGTGTCAATGTATTTACCTGTGCAATTAATGTACTTAATTTAATCAACTTAATTTGATTAAAACAAGTACTAATTAATGTTGTGTTTTTGAGTTGTCTTCATAAATACATCGTCTTCGCCGTCCCAATTCCAAAAATCAATACCGTGGGTGCATTTTTGAAAAAACTTGAATTTCAAACAAGGAAAAAAATGGTTTTAGTATATCATTCATTTATCATTATCATATACGTATGCTTACATTTAGCTCATCTTGTTGTATTACTAAGAATTGAGTTTGTTGTTTTACAATATCAACAACATCAATACATAATTAATTCATAATAAGGATTACGCTATATACAAAATGGGACTATATTAATTATATAAATAATTAGTTGAATTATTATGAAAAAAAATCAAGTAAAAGTGTGTTTGTGTCGTTGTGGGCTATATAATGAAATGGAGGAGGGAGAATGCATGTGAATCCTTGTGATGATGTGATGATTAAAAATTTTAATTAATTTTAGGTTATCTGTTATGTTATACTTCAAAAAATGGAAAGTAATGGAAATAAAAGGCATTCATTCTCTATCTCTAATTCAGCACACGAGTATACCAAACATTTTTCTTTTAAAGGCAGCTTTTCTTTTTCGAAATTTCAAAAATGGGAAATATAGTAAGTAGTAAACGGTGTTGGTTGAATTATAAATTGATTGTTGTTGGTGTTGTTGTTAATTACATGGAAGACGTATTGTATGCAAAAATTCTATGATTCCTTTTCAATGGCAAATAATAAGTAAGCTATAAAAAACTTTAATTCAATATTTGCTGCAACTTTACATAATACAATTAACACAAAAAAGCAACAAACTACGTAAACAACAAACTTCTGTTTAAGCCTCTACTACTTAAAAAAAATAAAAATAACTATACTGAACTAAAATTAATACTAATACTAATACTAACTACTATACTATACTTACTGGAAATCACGACGGTCTGTATACTTTAAGTAACGACTCTTGAAATTGAGAGGTACACTTAAATAAAAAACTGTAATACTTAACTTAAAAAAGTAATTATTGAAATAATTAATAACAATAAAGTAATATTATTATGCCGCTGCTGCTGTGCTATGTTGAATGAAACTAAAATAAAAACGGTGAGGTGTGTAAAGTCCTAAAAACAGTTTTTGAAAGCATTTTTTGTAAAATGGCAGTGCCTCTAGTCTAAGTATAAAAATTAATACGTTATTATTTCATCATCCTTATCGTCTATCGTTAATCGTTATGTATGATAGATAGAAGGAAAGCATTTTAACAACGTCATCAGTTTATCAGTTTCATTTGCATTTGAATCACCAATGAAGAACAACAAAGACGAGAAAATGCATGAAAAATGAGTGAAAAAGTGTGAAATTGCACGCGTGGGTTTTATATGTACAACCAAAATGTAGCGCGAGGATTTCACATTTCGTGGAAAATGGCCTTGTTCGACATTTACGGGTCGGTCCTCGGTCCATCTCGACTCCTCCGGATTTTTGCTATTCTGACGACACGGAAACTACAGACACGTCCTTTTCGTTCCACTACGACAACTACATTTATCATTTCACGGAATATGGACTTTTTAAAAACGTGTTTGTGATTAGTCTCAATCTCAAACTCAATCTCTGTTGTTTCTTGTAAACATCAGTTTTAAATTAACGCCAGGGATTAAAATGGTAATTTCATTTTATTAAATCACGGTAGATTGTACATTTTAGTTACCTTGCAGTCCGTATTCATATTCAGTCTATTAATGGTCTTTAGTCTTTAGTGGCAGTTGCGTATTGCGTTCTCTTTTATTGTTGTGTATTTTGTTGCATGCGTGATTTAAATTTTACAGCACAACAGCAGCTGCTGTAGCTCAGTTAATATTGTTTAGAAAATTAAAATGTTTTGGTTAGAAATGATTCAGGGTATCTGAAAAGGTTTATTGGAAAGTTGGGATATTACGTCATTTAAAGCTTTGTAAGAGTTTTAACTGTCATTTGACTGTGCTGTAAATTGAGGTTAACCATCTGTTTCCTACCATTTGCGCGATAGGATTTTAATTATAGAACCAATCAATCATAATATTTACGAATTACATTCAGCCATTTTTTTTTGTTATACAGTACAGCTGTTTTGCGGAAGAAAGTATTGCGAAGACAGAAGACTACTTTCTTCTATTTCATGACTCTCCTTAAGCAGTATTTAGGAATTCAACAACGTTGAGTTGAGTCGTCCTCATACGCTTTAAATTAGTTGTGACATTGTTTGATGGTTTAATTTTTAAAATCTTGATGTACCAAACGTCGAAAAGAGTCAGAACCATGAGCGGTGTAACGTACGATCATGAACAATGTGCTTCTTGTGGGTTAAAGAATGAGTTGTCCGATTTCATGTTCTGTTCTCGATGTCGCCTGGTTGTTTACTGCTCACGAGACCATCAAGTATCCGATTACAAGAAGCATAAAAAAATTTGCAAGGAGAATATTTGGTCTTCGCGAACAGGTGACCTACTGTGTCAACTGCCAAATTGTAAGTGCAAGGAATGGTCAAGTGTTCCTTCACCACCTACAGCAACAGAAGCATCTCTGAAGTCTGGTATGACTAGTATTTATAGTATGTTCAAATGTTTAATGAATTATTTATAATAAATATAATATAATAATTATGATGATGATAATGATAATCTGATAGTGTCGCGTTGATTCATAACTAAACTTGGTCCTGTACTGCAGATTCAAAACCAGGAACTTCAAATGGAGAACAACTGGAGCGATTCCCGAAAACGGATGTCCACAATTTAAATCTGGATTTTAAGAAGCTGCTTCAATCTGAAAAGGAACAAGAGTTACTAGAATCTCATCCGTTGTATCATTGTTGTTCTACGTCGTCTCGCACAATGGATTCTGATGCCTTCAGTGAATCAAGCAATAAGAAAAATCCGAATTCCGTACCTGCATTACCGGAAGGAAACAAGAGTCGTAAGCGTAGCAAAGCCAAAAAAGGAAAAAGCGAAAATACAGTCATTGTTAGACCCAATTCTGAAGAGGAAGATTGGGAAAATTATGCTCCGAGTCATGCAAATATTATGAAAACAACACCTGCTGGGGTTGGTTTGCCGAACAACAGCAATTCGTCCAGTGTTTCCGGTAAAAGCCGATGCTATTCTTCAAACGAGCCAATTCAGCCGACAAACTCAATGTCGTCAGGAGGAGTGACGTCGTTGAATTCTACAGCATCCATCCCATTTCAGCACATTAATAATTTTCAAGCTTCCATTGATGAAGCACATGTAAACCGCATATGGATGTTTCAAGTTTGCCATCAGGTTTCTAAACTTTGTCACTATTACTCTATCTGAGTACCATTTCGTGGATTGGTCATTAAATTAAGTTGTGTAAATTGTTTTACAGATAATTACAGATCTGGATAGATATGGAGTGTGCGTAGTTGATAACCTTTTAGGAGAAAGCAGGGGAGCCGCAATCCTCAAAGAAGTGCAATCACTTTATTCCACCGGTTCATTCACAGATGGACAACTTGTGAAGGGTCATCAAAGGGATGGTCCAGGATCAAGTCATTTTATTCGTGGAGACAAGATTACATGGGTTGAAGGTCGTGAACCTAATTGTAAGAATATATCCAATCTGATAAAGTTACTGGATAGCATTGTGATGGGAGCAAATAAACTTGTGGATAGTGGGAAATTAGGGAAGTACTGCATTAAGGAAAGATCTAAGGTAATTTAAACATTTATAGGTCGTAAAAGTGGTTCTCCTGCTTTAAATCAGGCTTAAGTCTAGTTAAGTTATCCTGTAAATCTAATTCATATTGGCAGGCGATGATTGCGTGCTATCCTGGAAGCGGAACACAGTATGTAAAACATGTTGATAACCCCA
Source organism: Harlomillsia oculata (assembly GCA_019776145.1). Taxonomy (NCBI): domain Eukaryota; kingdom Metazoa; phylum Arthropoda; class Collembola; order Entomobryomorpha; family Oncopoduridae; genus Harlomillsia; species Harlomillsia oculata. The sequence goes on from JABASF010001105.1 coordinate 23,397, forward strand.
ACGATGATGGACGATGTGTCACAGTCATTTATTACCTGAATAAAGATTGGAATACGAAGGTAATCTTGATTTCAGAGATGTTACAACGTTGCGTTGCAGAACAGTAGAACAATCCTTAGAACATGCTTTCATTTCAATTTTTGTTGTTTTCCATAACAGGAAAATGGTGGACTTCTAAGGATATTCCCTGAAGGTTGGTCACACCAGGTAGCGGACATTGAACCTTTATTCGACCGAGTCATTTTCTTTTGGTCTGATCGAAGAAATCCTCATGAAGTCCAGCCGGCTTTTAAAACAAGGCATGTGATATTTATGACGAAGATAATATTCGTATGACAATTTTTATCTTCCCATGCATTGATAATTTTTTTCATTTCCATTATCTGTCTGCTTTTTTCAGGTATGCCATAACACTGTGGTACTTCGATTCTAAAGTCAAGGACGCTGCAAAGACACGCAATGAAGTAAACAATGTTCCCAGTGTTAAAGCTGCTAGCTAAAGTGTACAACTTTTACATGTTACTTCAAGCTGACTTATCAATGTCTCACCATCACATGCTAATAGAGATTTACAGAAGTCATTTGAATGCTTCGTTTAAATAAACACTTTACAATTCGTCCCATCTATGACAGACCCAAACTTTACAAGGAACAATTTCATACCTCACTCAACCTCATTCATTGCACTATACTTTTACTGCGTAGCTGGGTCATTGTAACTGCTTTACTATTGACTATTATTTACTGAAGAATGCTATATTTATGAATTTCAATGTAAACATGACCTGACCTGATTGATCGTACATGCAACCGTACTAGTACATGCATGCATCATAAGTAGGACTAGGACTATAAATCTTAGTATAGTACACCAAAACAAAATGCCAATGAAATGTAACTTGGAACACTTGGAACGTTGGAATCTTTAATCAAACCTCCTTTAATAGTGCAATGCTATAAATGCTATTTGCGACTTAATGTCAATTTCGATGTGTTATTTGTTATTGTAAAAACTTGTGATGATCATTATTTACTTTTAAAAAATCCTTTGTTTACTTTTGGCACGATATTACTATCAACTTAAAAACATGTCTTGTGAATTACTACAATAAAGTTGTTAAATTCAGTTTCTTTGTGATTATCATTTTCTGTTTCTGTAGTTATCTACTTGCTTACAATACTGTCATTGTCCTCATGGTTTACATCAGCATGGCAATTGGCGTTCTTTCGATTCCTTTATGCGTCATCGTCTCATCATTGTAAATTGTAATATTTCGACTGTTTCGACTTTCGACCATTAGTCATCGTCTACCACCATCCGCCATTATTGCTATTGTTCACCATTTATTGTTTACATTTCATGCAGAAATGGAGCTTTCCGTTTGTGCGCTGCAGCACACCAAAGAAAGGCATTGACATTTTGAAATTCCAATATTTAAATGAAGGTTTTCAGTACAAACTACAAAGTTGACATTTGTTTATATACTGGAGAGTGAGAACCTGGAGATGGAGAAGACGACTTTTGCACTTACTTTTTGACATCGCTTGGTTTTTCTTGTTTTTGCGTTATGTTATTATTAGCTGCCGTTCAGGATAATTATTGAGTTGTCTATTGGCTTTATTACCTTTGAATTGCCTTGCTATCATTGCACTTTGCATTGTGCAGCCTCGTCTGTCTGTCTTTCGTATAAATATTGCTATTTGCTTCCATTGCCGTGTGGCCGTTGACCATTCCTGACTCAACCGCTGAGCTCTTCGCACCTTCTACTCCTACCTTGTTTAACTTTCTTTTATATTATTTTCGTTCGACATTTTTTTTCAGTTTTGATCTTATTGAGTCATCGTTCAACCATTAGGTCACCCGTGTCACCATTGACAAATAACAGGTAAAGTGTATTCATGTTCTTAGGTTCAGAATAATTTAGTACTCGGGTGCTCTTTTGGGTTTTTTTAGTTTATGGTCGTTTTTTGGTAATGAGACTCGCGCCAATGCTACATTTTTAACTTTTAATTGCCGCGTAACCGTTGTAATCCCGTAATGACATTTTATTGCAGGTTTCATTGACGCTATTTTCCGGCCGTTGTTTTGTATTCCAGTCAACATGTCTTCTGATCGGCTAAACCAGTTTAAAAACTTTGGGAAGGATTCTGAGGTCAGTTTTGACATTTTGATTATTTTGAATGTTTTATATCACTTTCGTGACTGAAAATGATATGATTTTTTTTGTGATACACAGGAACTTCGCCGACGTCGCACTGACGTCACGATCGAATTGAGAAAGAGATCGAAAGATGATCAATTGTCCAAGAGACGTAACATTGATGTGGAAGATCTGGATGGTCCTAATTCACCATTAAGTGATGCTACTAATAATAGTCCTATGAATACTGCTCAGATGCAAGCAATCATACAAGATGTTATGGGGTAGGGTTTGTTAAACTAGTACTACACTATTCATCGATTAATGTATTATTTAATTGGATTTTGAGTGTCGTTGTCATTTTGGTTTTGTAGGACTGATCCTAAGAAGCAGCTAGAGTCCATAACTTTAGCTCGTAAGATGTTGAGCCGGGAACGACACCCGCCCATTGATGTTATCATCAAAACTGGAATTGTTCCTAGGTGCATCGAATTTCTTCATCCCCGTCATGGCAAGGACTTGCAGTTTGAAGCCGCTTGGGTGCTGACTAACATTGCTTCAGGAACTTCGGAACAAACCAATTACGTTGTCGACGCTGGAGCCATTGAACCTTTTATTGAGATGTTGCGCTCGCCTTACGTGCATATTGCAGAACAAGCCTGCTGGGCTCTTGGTAATTGCATTGTAAGTATTATTATTCTCCATTTCAATATTTCGGAACTAGAACTACAAAGATAAGAGTCTAGAATTGTATAGTACGTTTGTGTATGTGTTTGTTTGTTTGTTTGTAGGGCGATGGACCTGTTCTTCGGGATCGAATTATTTCAAAGGGCATAATTCCACCACTGGTTGCACTTGTGAAGTCTCATTCAGCGG
>JABASF010001106.1:0-26382 GCA_019776145.1 Harlomillsia oculata
ATTGTCAATTTTTATTGTTTAATTGTCCCGAAGAAGATTATTTGAATCTTCTCATTTATTGTCATTATCAATCTGCGACTGCGGGATTTCATCTTTGAAAGCGAAATCGGAAAAAGTTCTAAATTGAGTGTTCTCAACTATTTGGACAAATCTACAAACTCAAAGCTCTCGTTTGATTTGGTTTCATTTTAAATGTATCCAGTTTCTGGATGTTAATGGAGCAAAACTGGCCGTTTTTTCCAACAACCGAGACGACGGACAGCAAGAAGAAGTCAAGTTGGAGACTCCTTGGCCTGTCTTATGGCAAACCTACACAAAAGCTACATTACGCCGCCTACGTGCCACATTTTCGCCCGACAATCATTGCATTGTGGTGAGTTACACTGACGAAACTTACTAGTACAAAGTACAATCTAATGAACATTGTTGTGTTGTTGTGTCCAAGCTGGAGATCCTGACTGTAAAAAAATGTAGTATATTGTAATGTAACTCTAATATAATATAGTACAACATGCGAACCCAACACAAACACACGTAAGAAATCTTCCTATCTGCTCTTGCTGTAAAGTCTATAGAGCAGCGACTTTCCTTCACTTTGGTTTCAGTTCACCAAATACAAAATATACGTTCAACTCAGACTTGCCCGTGTTCTTGTGTGCGATGCGATGCCTCCTACGTACTTTTCAACCGAAAACTGGTTCAAGTCGTCGTCGATGACGACGTCGCAAAGTCATAATGTAAACTTGTCTCGTTCGTTTTCTATAGCTTCTGAGAAGCTGCTTGTATTCAAATATTTTACATGGGACAATAGATTTATTGTAACCAGCTAAACGTTAAATGCAACCGTTCGTTCCGTTCATTCGGTTTCACCTTCAAGTTTATATAGTCTTAAAAATTGGCTTAAAAATCAAAAAAATTATAGGGGGAGGGTAACCATTTTGACGATAAAAAAATTGATAAAAGAAATGTGGCTGACGACGACGACCTGACGGTTCATCGACGAAATGAGACAGACTACAACATAATTTGCATGGACTTTAGCACATACCCCGTCCATCAGCAACAGCATGTTTCGTTTCTTCGCCCTATTTGAATGCAAAGAAGTGTACGCAAAATGTAAACTGTTTCATCAAACCCTGAAGCAAAGGGACGTTAATTACAAAAATTGCTTATGATTTAACATGTCCATATACGATTTTTTTTTCTTAACTCTACCTTTCAGCCGGGAGCTTCCAATGAGATAAATGTTTGGAGGTTTATGTTGCTGATCTTTCATCCGCCATTTGTATTAAAATTTTGAATAATTAGTTATTTAGTATCAGAATATATTCTTAGTTAATATATAACGAGTTTTGTTGTTCTTTCGTTGATAAATCGGATCGCAATAAAATCAATGCGACGGAAGAATGGAAGAAATGAGAATTTTACAGTCAGACATTAACATTTTAGCATTACATTAGACTGGAAGTATCAACTGCATTGATCCATTTGGACATTGAGACTTTGAGACGATGAGCATTTGAGTGTGCGATTAACCATGAGACATGACGACTTGGGAATTGAAACAATTTTAGAATAGAAGAGTCCTGAGGGCTACATCGTTTTGAATCTTCCTTTCCACGTCATGTCAAGTTTGGACACCTAAACAACTCTGAGAACATTACAAGCATTGAGTCTGCCCTCATTTAGTACAGAATGTGGTGCATGAGCATGACAGCCTTTTTTCTGTCGGGCTTTTTTTAAAAAGCCGAATGATCAGTTGAGAATGTTGAATGACGGTAACTCGGACATTATATCTTTACATTCAAGACTTGTACAGTATGCATACTATGGTAAAGCACCATATTGCATTGCTAAAGAGTCCGTACGAACTATGCACGATGCACGACTTACAAGATGATGACGAGACCAAGTCACCGACGACGACGACAACAACAACGACGAAGATGTTCTATGCATCTTCTTCTCGGAGTCCTTCCTTGAACAAAATGAAATTGTCTGCGAGGCAAATGGACTGTGCATTCATACCATTCATACCTTTTGTTGCACCTTTAATGCATTACTCTTACATTAAAGCTCATTTACATTTACAATTTTGCTAACAAGTCCGTCATCCAGTGAACGGAGTAAATGAAGGAACAAGGAACGTCCTTTATGAAAAAATTGTATCTTTGAGCTTCCGATGCGAGCATTTTTTGCATCTTCTTGTTGGACAGGTGAGATCGTACATGAGGGCATTTAACAAGCCTGTGCATAGCTCATGGCTCCAATTGTACGGGACGATGATGATGGACTTGAAAAAAATCTGTACCCTTGAGACGTTTACATATGAAACCCACCATGTGCAGACAAAAACAGCATTCTGTCAACTTTTATCGGAACGTCTTCTTGTTGATGCGCCAAGATAAACATGTCGTAGATCAAATTGATCGAGTAATCATATGCGAAAGCTATTGCTTCATCATCATCATCATCATCGCCAATGCTCAATATTTGGGAATGGAAAGAGACTACATGAAACACAACATATCATACTTTTAATATTAAAAGTACATTAATTCCGTCCATTCTGCTTTACATCTGAATTGAATTGGTATATGTAGCAGGATAACCCCAAATTCGTGACGATGAGAAAAGACACGATGAAATGCACTTCGCAACGGGATTCTAAGGAAAGACACAGTTTTTTGTGTAGGTACGTCGTTGGTCGCCTCAGACGACAGAGACGGATACATTGTCATGAACCTTGTGTCGAGTCAGATTTGAAAAGATGATAACATTTTGTGAACTAGTTTCGATAAACTTATTGATATCATCATTGTCATCAAAATGGGTCCTATACAGTTTCGTTTCTTTTCCTCTAAGATTGAAACAAGGGAAAGATGTTTGTGTTTTTTATAGTGTATTTTAAAACACTGTTTAAAATGCACTTTTTGTCTTTCGTCATTACAATTTATGCTCTTCTGTGTCATGTCAATTACTGAGACGAAAATTGCGGTCAAGTCGTCTTCGTTGATGTCCTCGTCACAAAAAAATAGTCATCGTGTCGTCGTTGTATGTTCGTTAAATTGCAATGTAGCATTGTTCCTCGTTTACAAGTACAGTTTGGGTCGTTTTTTGGGGTCGATACGACTTTTTTAAAGATCCATTTTGCCTAATTTGTCGTGAATAAAATGCACTTGATTTCATTTCAATTTGCACTTTTACCATGTCAAACTGTGTCTAAATGGACGTGGCCATTGAGTCGTTACTAAAAGACAAATGAAACGAAGCATAAAGTAGTTTTGTTCCCAATTTTAATGCGAAGGTTGTGAGATTTTTGCTTGAATGGGTGCGTAGGCGTGTAACTCTTCAAGGTGCATTGGCAAAGCGAGATTGAAATTGCAGTTCAGTTGGACGAAGAAAGAAAATGAAGCGTAAAAATGATACGTACAAGACCAGATACACAAAGTAGACACAACAACGCAAAGTAAAGTAGACTAGACTTACAATGTGGTCATATAGGTAAGTTATAAGAAAAGTGTGTGTCCATGAGGGTTTGTGCAGGGTGTCACCGTCAGTATGTCACAGGTTGGGCGTCACCACCTTGTCCATTGAATACCGACCGCCCTTATCACTCAAACTGGGTCTTGATTATGCATTTCGGTCGTGCAGAAGAACCACTTTCGTCCCTGGACAAAACAGACTTCAAGTTATGCGACTGTCGCCTTTTGTCACTCAATGTGTGCTCCACAACTCCACACACAACTGAGAAGGTACAAAATACAAAACCTATTCCAAAGTCTACATAACGTAGTTTTATGCGTACGCGAGTGCGTGGATTGTCAAATTGTCCATATTTCCTATACCTTGTATCTTGCTTGCCTGGAAATTCCGAGTTTTTATGAATTACATTATTTAATATCCAAAATCCACTATATATGACAAAATAGATCCAAATTCAATTCAAATTCAAGACGAATTACATAACGTTACACAACATTAATTACCTGGAGTAAGTCACCTAGAGAAGTTTTACTAGAATACGTTATTAAAATTGTACTTAACATTAAAATCTCAAAAGGCTATGGACATTGGCACCGAAGATCAGTCACCTTTTATAACCGAAAAATCGCAGACGCGCTTCTACTCTTGAGTGTTCCTGTGTCTGTGTACTTGTGTACCTCTTCGAATTCATCTGTATCTGTATTCAAGAATTCATTCTTTGGATTTTTTTGTCAGTTTAGCAATTNTTGTTCGTTTGGCAACGCATCAGGTGGTGAGTGTCTCATCCGTCGTCGTCGGCATTCAACCTTTTCAAAAACCCATTCTTTCCCTTTTGTTCCTCAGATGAGGCGGAAAAGAAACGAAGCTCAATAATTATTATTAACACAGCAAATGACAAGGCGAAGAGAGTCAAATGCGTTATGCCAAGTAACAAGAGAAATGAGCCGGTCGCCTTCTTCACCACCGCCAATACGTATTTTATGCACAGCGTCGTCGTCGTCGACGACGACGTCGTTCCGTTGTCGAAAGCATTCACCTGTCGATACCTTTTTTATATGTATCTTCCCTGTAAAAGTATATAAGAGTAAAGGTAAGGGGTATAATAATAGTAATCATCATCGTCCTTTATAGTGCTTAAGACGAAGGGACGACACAACTGCGCATTGCGTATAGGTCATTTATCGTATGAGAAAGGAGCAGGATAGGCAATTGGAATTGGCAGTGGATTTTTCCAACATGTCCAAAGTGTCTGATGAAATGACCAGTATTTATTTACAACTTTCATTGAAGTGTGCTGAGCTTTTGGACATTGAGCTCTTTTTTTAGATGACTAACAGTCTCATCGTCTTCGTCGTCATCATCATCACCAGGTTCTTATGTGCGCAAGGAAAAGATGCTCAGGAACAAGAAGGTGGGAAAGAAAAGAATTAAAAGACTTCCACTCACATTTGAGTGATGCACATCATCTCATCCACACTGTGCAATTGAGCTTCCGTTCCCGAATGCATAGGAATGCGAAATCATCAATAAGGGCTGATTAGTTTCGGCTCCTCTGTGCGATTGATGTGTCTATTGACCAAAGAGACGGATGGACGATGCTCATGTGGACACAGCACAACTTTTCTCATAGCATAGTCTTCAGTGTGTACAAAAAACAGAAAGACTCTTTAAGACTTTTCTTCTTCATCGAATACATTGCATGGAGCTGATGGCTGATGGTCGAATGTTTTTACTCGCTCACAAAACTTAAGCAGAAGCAACATAACAGCAGCAGCATCGTCTCTTTTCATTCTTCTTTTCTTTCTTCATCGGTTCCTCTTCGGATCGTCTTCTTCGCCAAGAGACAACAACAACAACGGAATATATAGTTACATCGTATATATCCTTTAGAGATGACCATGCTCTGACTGACTGACTGACTGTTGTGTGTCTCATGATCTCCGTTCCGTTTGGCTCAAGGAATGCCTGGAGGCTGTGTGCTTTTAGCTTCGACATGATTCAAAAAGTATCTTTATCTTTAATGTGTATGTAATGTACCCCACATCGACTTACTTACGCCTCTCTTCGCATCATGTGGGAAAAAAGAGAGACTTAATTCTTTTTCTCTTCATCTCATATACACAAAACGAAAGGACGACGAGGACCAAGTCGACGACGACGACTTCACAGAGTAGTAAATTGCTTGTCAGTGATCTCTTCTCTTCCCTTCGGCCTCAATCCTTTCCCTTTACTAATAATAATGCCACAGAGTCAGCCTTTTATTCAATTTAATCCTCTTTGGTATGCAAATCTCTAATCAAACCTACGTACGGGCCATTAAGCTTTCACTCACTCAGTCAATTTTCAATCAAATCAACAACAGTCAAAAAAACGTGTAATTTTTATTATCATTAACATACATTTTTGAAAATTAAAAAAATGTCAAGAAAGTAAAAAAGAAAAGTCTCTATTATTTTGCACATTTTGCACTTTGAACTTCAATGGAAACTAAACATTACTTTTTAAGACCACACCACGCCACAACAACCTCATTTAAAAACCAACAATGCAGGACGAATCACTCCCATTGAAGAAAAGGGCTTGACTTTTTGGCAAGTTGGGTTGACCTGCCCATTTTTCTTGGAAGCACATTAATTTTTCTCAAGAGCGCGTGTTACTCGTGTACATTTCGAGGAACACAATGGCTTAAAAACTGAAAAACCCATCATCGTAAATGCACTTTGTGAACAAGAAGAAGACGATAATAAATTATTACACGCACATTTTCTAAATCATAATTCCTCGCATGCATGCACTTTATTGGGATCGGAATGTGCATGATTTTCAAGTCCAGAAGCTTGTTCTCGCGGAACTCCAGAAGCACCAAGGAAAGACAATCATCTTTTTTCCTATTCCTTTGCATTGTTGTTGACTTTTACACACACACAGTAGCCAGTGCACCCGAGCACAGGAGCGCATCATCATCCAGGCGTAAATCTCACCCGCATCATAATCATTTAACTGCTCAGAGTATAATAAAAAAAGGGGAAAATCCTCTGGCAAAGAGTGACCATTTCTCTTACTATTGTTTACAAGAAAGATGATGAAGAAGGGCTGGGCCTCCAAAATGAAGATTATGAATTGCTCCCTGCGTGTATTACCTCCACAAAATTATCCAGCGGACACTTTCATGCAGATTGGAAAATTGAAAATACAGCCATTACCTGTTGTTTTTTTTATGTTTTATGGCTTTTGTGTACACCAAAGGCTTTGATGAGAAACAGACAACAACGGATGACTTACCTTGATCGAATCTTTGCCCATCTTCGCATCGCGCATTAGTACGATCAGATTACGTAGAGGATAGACGAGTGACTCAGACAAAAGCACTCTCAAGTGCTAACTAGAAAATCACACGAAACTATACTTTCATTTGATGAGATCAGGAAACTGAAATGAAAACCATTTCCTTCAACATTATCTTTGGTACGAAAGTCTGCAGTGTGCACTGACGTTTGTGTTGACTCCTTTCTAATGACTTGCTAACTCGTATACATTTTTGTGTATATCCAGACCAGACGACTGGGTTCTTATGATAATTTCAATACGACTTTGTTCCACTGGTTCACAATCCTACTTTAATGAGACACTAGGCAATTTCAGGTCAGAATAAGACGTCTATCCGATGATGGAATGCATTTGACATTGTTGACATTGAGACATTCAGGATCAATTTTGTATTACAATATAAATACAAGGGCTATAGCTACACATCTACAGGTGTTTAATCTGGAATAAGGGAAAGTGGAAAGTACTTAAGGGATTTTAGCAGTCGGGTTTTTGAGAAGATGTGAAAAAAGGCCTACCAAGATGAAACTGTGTAGCTTGAAGTGGTCGTACATTAACGACTGTTGTAGAACACAAGGTAAAGGGTCCCTTGAACAAAAAGCCATACCTGTTTTTCTATAAGACTTTCAACTTACATATAATCTTGAAGAAAAACCTGTGAGGTGATACGATGTTTCATCGTGGGTACTTTGAAAGATGCTTTTTGTCTTCTCGTTCTTCGTATCGTCTCAAAGTGAAGAAGGAACGGACTTAAAAATGCTGTTTAGTAGCTCGCTGCTGCCGTGTGTGTGGAAGGCCCTTCATTATATTCAGGCTCATCGCATTGAGTTATTAGTGAAAACAGGTAGCAAGTGGTTGCGTGACTCGTTGCAAAGTACAAGTTGTCGAAACACAAGTTAATACGATGGGTAATCGACTATTAAGCTCATTAGGTGATCACAATTCGTTGAACAAGTCGGTATTTCTCTTCTGTCAAGTTTTAAGGGTCCATGCGTGCAAGTATGCAAAGTAACTAAAAAATCATGAGACTATACTAACTTATACAGAAAAAATTGGAAAGTTTTTTTTTCAAAATACTTTCTTCTTTAGTCTTTAAGTTTTTAAACATTCCATTGTTCGGTTGCGTAATCGATGATTAGAATCTTACGTGGACATGATGCTGATGTGATGACGCTCAAACCACTGGAGTCTTTGAGCATTTGCATTTACCGGGTTAAACGGGCGTTTCCAAATTGGAATACGAGAAACTGACAGGTTAGTGAATTCAAAACAAGTTGAGAAAGAAGGCAGGGCTGTGACAGGGTCACATTGACCGAAACGCTGTTGGGTGATACTGACACTCCACTGACGTCAATTACAAATTGGCACGAAAGGACGTAAGTGAAGGTGAGTCAGCATCAGTGGCAGAATGAGTTAGGATCATGTTTCTTGTGATTTTTGAGACATGAATAGCATTGAAAATGAAACTGAATTGATGAGAAGAGACCATTCAATTTTGCAACAAGTGATAGTAATATATTCAGTCCAATGTGCAAAATGTGATCCTGAAAGGAAGGAACACGTGGGGAAGACGAGAAAGAAAGTACAGAATTGTAAATTAAGAATTGACAATTGGACATGTCCGTCCGTGTCGTCCGTCCACAGAAAATCCACTCGTTCGGCACCTTCACGAAGCAATCCACTCAAGTGGTTTTTTAAGAACAAACGCAACAACGTGGTGGTTTCAGACTTTAGTATTCGTATTTGTTCAAGATGACTAAGAAAAAGTGTACCTACGGAACAAGTACCTTTTGATATTTTTTTCTTTTGCCCACAGGATAGAGTAGAAGCGAAGGAGCCGCGACAGTAGGCAGCGGTTTGCCACACTCTCTGGACCAGTAGTGGCGCAGATTTATTGTCACTATTGTCACCTGCTGTTTCACGTGTGAATTGTGATTGCAATCTCATCCTTCTGACGCCATTTCTCTTCTTCTGACGACTGCTTGTTTGTTATTCGATACTTCACGTAGTCTTTACCTCCCTTGACTCTCTAATCATTTTCAAGTTCTCTCCTTCGTTCATTCGGGATTGTCCAAGCAAGCGTCGTTTCTTGAGTCTGTGTCTTCCACAATTCGTCGTTCATTCTTTTTTAAAAATCTCACGCTGCTGCTTACTAACTTAAACTTACTACTGAACCTTTGCTACAGGTTTGCAGCATACTTTCAAAGTTAGGCGAGACAAACAAACTCAAGGAGCACCCAAAATGCACCTTAACTAGCAAGACCCATCACTTTAGACTTTAACCACGTATAAATAATGTTTGTGGGATACACAAGGAAGAAAACAGAAGGAACCCAAATTTATGCATGGAAAGTTTAGTACGGGAGAAGCATGTTGAAGCCGCGTCAAGGAGTCGTCGTCGAAGACCCAAATCATTTATTTATCCTGAGCAAAGGGAATTGAAATGAGCCGTTCGTTCATCTTATGTATTCACCAAAGGACTCCACTACTGTGCCTCAACAGCGCAACGGTCTTTTTGGCTTTCGTAGACAACAAATAATACACGACGACGACGAGACTTGGAGACTTTTGAGAATGAATGACTATGACTACCATACCTCGAAACCTCAGGTAGTTTCGTAGTGTTTTGGGTTCCTGTGACCGCGTTTCGTAGTGAAATCTACGTGAATTTTCAAAGTTGTCCAAATCGGCTCAAATTAAAAACACGTGTTCCTGAGGTCACCCTAATGTTAGCAAACGTACAATTTTTTGAAAAAAACCGAAGTTACCCGGTTTTTTAAAAAATATTTTTTAAAAATAAATTTTTTTAAAAAAATAGCATAATTAGCTATGCTGAGTAACTGGGACACCAAAATAACAGATTCTTTTAAAAACATCGAAGTTACCCGGTTTATTAAAAAATTTTAAAAAACATTTTTTTAAAATAAGAACTTTTTAAAACTAGTATAATTAATAATTAGCTATGCTGAGTAACTCGGATACCAAAATAACTTAGATAATAAGGTTTTCAAAACTCCGAAGAATTGTTAATAAATCGAATTCCGTCATAACCGGAACCGGGTAACTTCGGTTTTTAAAAAAAATTTGTTATTTTGGTGTCCAAGTTACTCAGCATAGCTAATTGTACTAGTTTTTAAAAAGTTCTTATTTTAAAAAAATGTTTTTTTAAATTTTTTAATAAACCGGGTAACTTCGATGTTTTTAAAAGAATCTGTTATTTTAGTGTCCCAGTTACTCAGCATAGCTAATTATGCTAATTGTTAAAAAAACTATTTTTTAAAAAAATGTTCTATTTTAAAAAACCGGGTAACTTCGGTTTTTTTAAAAAAAATTTGCTATTTTGGTGTCCTGGTTACTCAGCATAGCTGATTATGCTATTTTTTTTAAAAAATTTATTTTTAAAAATATTTTTTAAAAAACCGGGTAACTTCGGTTTTTTCAAAAAATTGTACGTTTGCTAACATTAGGGTGACCTCAGGAACACGTGTTTTTAATTTGAGCCGATTTGGACAAATGTCGGTTTCACGTGGATTTTTAGATTTCACTACGAAACGCGGTCACAGGACTCCAAAACACTACGAAACTACCTGAGGTTTCGAGGTATGATGACTACTGACCGAAGATTGCTTCAATGGCAATGGCAATGCAATGACCATCCCAAGTGGCACCGGCGGTTTCAGTTAATACAAGAAGCCCTATTGCCGTCTTTTATAACAATGTCTTGTTCAATAGAAACGTAATACACACACGATCTTTAAGTGCTTCTCTTTTTCTTCGGAATGACGACGATGATCTCTCAAAGAGGAACCTTTAAACCTATATCTTGGACATTGAAACAAACAAGAGACAACACACATTTATACTAGCCTTCACTAACTTGCTATACGGTCAACTTGGGTTTTTTTGTTGTGTAATCGTTTCCCTTCTTGTCTTTGGAAGAATTAAACAACACATACCGACAAGTTGTATTGCAAAGGAAGGTTTGGAACATTTGAAGTTAAATAATCTCTCGTGTTCTGACTAATGCAAACGCTCAAAATTGAACTTGAGCACTTTTTGAGTCTCTCCAAGTGTCAAGTTTCAATATAACTTGGTGTTATTTATTGCATAGCTGAGTGTCCACAAGGTTAACGTGGTGTGAGAAGAAGCAAAGCATGTCCCATCCCAAATCCCAAATGCAAAATACAACGTCACACATGATCCATTCTAAAACGTATATAACGTAATAATGTGCCATGACGTTTTTTGCAATAAGGCAATTACTATACGGACGTTATTCCTTTTTGCCATTCAAAATTCAGTCTGCGGTAGTATGAATGCTAACTCAAACAGCAATAAGTGTTAGTGTATTTTGTTTCTTTACGGGGCGGTGCTAGTTCAAGTGGCAAAAATGACAAGATGAATTTCTTCTCTTTACATTCTGCTTATTGTTGGTAACAATGAATTTTGAGACCAAGTGCGAAGTCGAAAGAACAAGAACCAACAAAGTGCACTTTCTACAGTAAAGGTTTGGTTTCTTCTTCGACGTTTGTGGTCTTCAAAGCGTGGACGAATGCATTCGACACACCGCAGGGAAAGTCGACACAGCACACTTCATTTCCATTCGTAAAAGTACCATTTTCTCAAGTCGACATGGTCAGTTTGGAAAAGGCTACAGCTTCACAAAATTGTATGCAAGGATAATAATTCTGACTTTGTGTTTCTTTAGCGAGATTTTTAAAGTCATAAAACTTAACTTCAGTTTACGAACCGTGAGCTTCTGCCTAAGCAATCATCCTTTTGTCATCTAAAAAAGGTTCTTTTAAAAAATTCTACAGATCCGAATTTATTAGCCACTTACGGTTCTGTACAAAAGCTGACAAAAACCGGTGCAGTTTGTTGTCCCATTTTCTATTGTGTGCCGCATTATTTGTATTGTTGTTTTTTAGTGTTTGTTGTTAGGTTTTTTTGGTGTGCTAGAAAATCACATTTGGACGTAGTCTACAAAATCGGATATGAGGTTTCAAAGGATGTTTTAATTTAAATTCTCGTTTTTTGAAGACTTTCCAAGAATTTCATATTTGTGGACAGAAATGTGATCGTAAAGATATTATCACAGCGGTAAAAAAACATTCTGATTTTTTGATGGCATGTTGTGGAGAAAAGCCACCGAAGTAACATAAGCTGAGATGTTTCAAATCTTTTCAAGACGTTCTTTGTTCAAAAAGATGATGACTTACTACCCCATACCTTTTAGATATACAGGCTGTTGACTGCTGGCACTTTATACACACTTGCACTCTTCTTCCTGTGTGTGGCACATTGGACACCCTTGTGCACTTTGGAATGTGCCTTGTTTGGAATGTTATGCTCCTTAAAGACTGCACAACGTTAAAGTTTTGGTCCACATATTTGTTCAGGATGAGTAGGAAAAGGTTCTCTCAACCTCATCTGTCCATATTTCATATGAAGACGGTAGGTGTACCGTATAAATCCAGGGTTTATCCTCCTCGCACTCCTCGGGGTCAAAAAATAAGCCAAAGGAGATGAAATAAAGACCAATTTTTCATTTCGGAGAAGATTCACCACTTCTACTCCGTGTCTTACTTGTTATAAGGCAAGTCAAAGCAGGAGCCTTTTTGTATAGTCGTCCATTTGAAATGCTCAAATGGAGATGACACGAAGCATTAAGAGATACTATGTTAAATGTAACGTAGCTTATTCACTGTTTGATACGATGCATCATCATCATCATCTTTATCTTGCTAAGCTGGTCACCAAATGCAATTCTATGCACACATTACAAAAGCACTTTCGGACGGGACGTGGACGTGGCATGGGGCCATGCGGTGAGCCACTACTTTTCTTCAGACCACCCGGGAAATTCTCACACCTGTGTTCCTCCACTTCCATTACAATCAGTAACAAAAGTCATAGACGAATCAGAATCATGTAATATGGAATATGTAGTGGACACGATACAATGATCAAATCGAATTCCCACTCAATCTATCCAACCCATAAAGTTCCTCGTCTTCTTCTTCATCCTGTCAATGGCATAATTCACGTCACTTGTCAAGTGTCACCAAAGGTGAAGCTACTTCACATGTTCCCCGTATCTTCGTTATTCCATTCCAACTGTGACATCTTGTCCTCTTCTGTAGTTGCTCCAGTCAGTAATTTAATTTCCAAGAATCATCAAAATCCAATATAGCACCAGTTTCGTTTGGTGAACGGAAATGGCGTCTTGTCAACGACACCAAGACTTGAGACATGCGAAATGAAACTTGGAGTTGACGACAGCGTTGTTGCATGCGTAAAGTCAAATGAGGTTCATTAGTGCTTTCAGAAAGACGTGATGGCTGATGGCTCCGCATTACTTGCATCATTACATTATATACGCAGTAGTACGCACTACGGCACTACTCCTCCTCACTGTGTAAATGTAAACACATTGAGAGATGCGATGAGATGAGATGAGATGAGATGCAACTTCCTGTTTACGTCGTCCTATTTACATACTGTTTCTTGTAGCATTTCAGCATCACATCTCTCGTCCTAACAACGTTACAACAAAGAAGTTGATGTTTGATTGAGCCTGAGCCAATAGCAATAATTTTGTTATGAATATGCTTTGAATAGCCACTGTACTGACTGTACAGCAACATCTTTGAAATCCATTCTTTAATCACGGTTCAAAAGAACGTAGTTCGTCACGACGAAACAACCGTCATCGACAACGAGTGTGTGTCAACAACTCATAGTCTTTTTTATGGAACTTGAAGCGTTCTGAGCTGGAAAGATGAAAATTATTCGCAAACCTAAAGAAATGTACGGAAAAAATAATGACCCATCAAGATTCAAGAAAGAACCAGTTCGTTTTAAAAGACTAATGTTTTAAAGACTACATTGCAGAATTGGATTCCACCGGCAGAAACAGGATGGAACGTCCTAAAGGGAGCAAAAATGACGGTGTAATCATGATAATGACGATAATGACGTTCCTTTATGTTGTTGGAAAATGAATGGCCGCTTCAGCATTGGAGTACGGGCTTAGTATATTTTGTGGCGTGTCCGACTGTACAGATTGGACATTTTGCGCCCACTCACAAACCCGAAGACGTGTGGATATTACACGTTTTGCATCCCATTGACGGGTTTTTAAACATATTTCCCTATCAAATCTGATTTCCCTTCAGGGGACGTTGCACTCTGTCCATATTCAAATTACATACAAAAAATGCAGCTTTTATGCTCTCGGTTCTTTGCACACCTATGGAAAAAAGTCGTGAACAGTTTTGATTCTTCTATGATGCATTTGATACATGGTGAAACGTAACCAAGCCTATTTTCACGAATTTTGTGATTTCATTCCGTCAGTGTTCTGTAACCTCAATGTAAATGACATTTTTGCGAAAATCTCGACAGGCCATGCATCGGTTCAGTGTGGGACACTGGTGTGGTAAGAGTTTGATGAAACTGATTCCTCTTCTACATTTGAGCTCTTGAATAACAATGCAGAAAAATATTTTTTTGGCGTACAAAATTGTCTAATTTGAATGAGTAGTGTCGGTGCATTTATAAGGACAAAAGAGAAGAGTTTGAATGGGTTTCAGCCCCCGGACTTTTTTCACGAAACGACACACGTTCGTAGACTTCGTCGCTGCAGATGAGTGGAAAAGGGCGAAAATCACGTTTTGCATTTAAATTTTGTTTCTGAAGGAGTAGTCTTTTAGTACAGACATGAAATGTAATCGAATGTTGTTTTTCAAAGGCGTATAGTATTAGGCTTCACCCACTACTCCAAAGGAAAAATTCAAACACGACTCGTTTGAAACAAAAACACATGAGTTTCATTACCTCATCAGCTTTAAACGTCTTTGGGAGAATTTGCACACATTCTTATCCCTTTTATGAGAAACTAAATTGTTGCAAAGAGCCATTTCAAATTGACCAGTAGCATTTTCGCTCCAAGCTCATTTTATACCTACGCGAACATTCTTTAAAGTGCAAAGGTGAACGTCTCATCTGTCTCATTTATTCT
The DNA here is from genome assembly GCA_019776145.1 of Harlomillsia oculata. Taxonomy (NCBI): domain Eukaryota; kingdom Metazoa; phylum Arthropoda; class Collembola; order Entomobryomorpha; family Oncopoduridae; genus Harlomillsia; species Harlomillsia oculata. The sequence continues at coordinate 14,837 of JABASF010001106.1, forward strand.
AAAGTAGTCAAAACGATGAAAAATTCAGCGTTTCAGCAAATCTGGTAATGAAATTCCAAGAATTTTTAAGCGAATTTACGTTTCTCACAGTGTCTTTTTGAAATACTAGTCTGACTCAAAAAGCATTTAGTAAATTCCAGTTCTGTCAATGTCATGAGCATTGTAAAATTGTAATAATACTGGCGACCGTAAACAATAGGTACGTTTTCACAGGTCGTTTATTTGAAAAGTCGGAAAGTGTCGTGAAATTGTATAATTACAGACAAGGTTCTTGTCCTCTAATAAGGCTAAATGGTAATGGGACAAAGAAGAGTTGTTGCACAACACATTATTATACAACAAACAAAAGTTAGAGAGACAGAGACACTGTAATAATAAGCTCTTGCCGTCTGATGTGACGAGAGACAAGATGCCACACATTATTTATACATGCGTAATTTCACATACCCCTCTCAATGATTTTCTCCATTCCTTACGGTGCATTAGCATTGCTTTTCAAACTGGGACGTTTCGGTTTCGTTTGCTCAGTGCGGTTTTTGATGTCGAAAGATTTTAGTGTTATAAGAAGATGTACTGGTCCTCCGTCCGTTTCTTCGGACTAATAGTAACGTATATTCACTATCCTTGTATATTATTATTACAGAACATATACCTTTAGCTCATCATCTTCTTCCTCTCGTGTGCTTAAAGAGTCGAGCAGTCTTAAGAAGACAGCAGCAGCCTTTGCTCTCATGTGTGATTTACAGAATATGAATAATGAAGTGGAAATTTCATTTATGGAAACTTGTCTTTCGGGCTCCGCGAGTCTTAACCCGTCTCCTCTGCCTCAGCATCATTTTCAACAACGATTCCTTCTCTTCTCATCCTTCCATTTATACTATGAATCTCATGTTCTGTTGCATTGCTTGTTAGGACTGTGGTTGTATGTAACACAAACAAAGCAAACAAACTTTGCCGTACACCTTTTGTAATGAAACGATGTTACGTGGAACTGCATTGCATCTTTTTGGTGAAGAGAGTACATTTCCACAAAAGCCAAACATTGTTTCGCAAAAACCCTTTGGTATTCGTATTTTAAAGCACGTTAGAAAAATTTGACGGCTTTGCCGTTTTGTAGGCATTTTGGCACTTTTCACCCTCGAGTTAAAAAGAGTCTGCCATAATAGCAAAAAAACAGCACCGCAGGAACCATTGGCCATTGACAAGTGCCATCGTGGTGCGTCGTCAATGGTCCTTGAACTTGCAAAGCGTGTCTTGAGTGCAACGTGGAAGTCACTGCCCAAATATGGCGTCTGAATTTTTTTGTATGACCATTGCATCGTAACAGTCCAATGAAGTTTAACTTCCCTACAATATAACAGTTCGGCTTTCTTTAGCTTTATTCACACCGTTGAATTTTTCTTCTTTTGTTGTCTTTAAATCGAACAATGTTACTATTTTCGAGAGTTGATGTGACATCATCATCATAATCATCATTATGATAAAGGTCGATGTTGAAGGTTACAGATTTAATTTAGTGATGTATTCGTATTCTTGAGGACTGAGGAGTGAACGGAGGATTCAAATTCAACATTCAAGAATCCCATCTTGAAATATAGATTCATAAGCAGTCGTCCCGTTTTTAATTAAAACCAGAATTCCATAAGGACTTTGCCCTGCAGTACAAAATCCAAAGCAAAGTATCAAGTCAATGTCCGCGCGCGGTAGTGTTTTTAGTGTTTTCAACAATTTACAAGTTGATCATTTCCACGAGGCGGAAATGTGAAAGAAAACATAAAAAAATCTTATTAAAAATTGTGCTTTTGGTTTTGTCGGCCTTTTTTTATGAAATAGCGTAACTTGAACGGAACAATGGTAAAGAGTCGTTGTGAAGTCCCTCATATCCCAAGGGCTTATCAAACGATAATGACCGGGTTAAACTCTCAGACCTTTCCATCTCATCTGCATCTTTCTTTCCAGATGAAGGAAATGTCCTTTGGCCAAAGCAAAGTTAACATTTTTACTATAGCTCAAAGGTGAAAATGTGTACACACAACAAGGGGAAACGAACACGTCAAGTTTTCAACTTCTCATATTGCTCAAGCAGACAAATTCCGAAGCGCACGAAACCTTTCAAGATTTTCCCGTCTCCTTCCGTTCCTCTAAGGACGATTGGCGTGTGCCTGTTTTAATTGTACAGGCCGCAAGGGAACTTTTCTTGAAAGAATCCTCGAAAGATCTCAAAAAGTCAAAAATGTTGGGCATTAACGCGCTATATTTTTTTTGAATCTGTCAATGTCACAATGAAACATGACAGGAAAGAGAGATTTCGGGTATGCCTTGATGGTATCATCATCTGTTGATTCATTTCTAAGCAAAGAGGACTTTGAATGGGCAATTCAAATCTCTGTTTGATCCTTTTTGAATCCAGGAGATACACTGAAGAAGTTGGTAAGTTGCATTTCAAAAGCACTCAATCCTTGGAACATAACAGCATCCAACATTCTCTTCTTCTTTGACAAATGCAGTTGATTACCGCGCATTAATTACTCTCGCTAAAAGAACTTTCATTTGCACTGTGCATTTCACAAAGTGACGTTCCCTTCGTCTTCTTCTTGTCTTCATATTGTTTTTTTGCATATGCACTCACTATCCAAGAGACAAAACGGAGAAGAGATGATGCGCTGCTCCTGCTAAAAAAAACAAGATGGAAGGGTGGTGCTCTCGCCTCTTCTTGTGTTGAAACAAAAATGCTCCAAGAATGTGAATGTGTGTGCTCAAGAGAACGTTTTTCAATGCTTTCGTTTTTCTTCGAGTGAAATTTGATCTTCAAGTCAGTCAAAGTAGTAGCTTGTTTTCCCATCCACTCAGTACATCCTCAGACAGATGAAATCTCTAAAGGTGCGTTTCTTCTTGTGCTGCTGCTGATGCTCCTGGTCCAAAAGCACGTTTCACATACTAATAAATTGTACAACGTGTGGAGCATCAAGCGTCATTGGCCTTTATAGACTTAAAGAAAAATTCATCCTGAGGCATCACTTCATCTTCAGACTTTTGATTCTTTCACATTATGTGAAACAAAACCAGCGAAAGATGCCGGTTGGTTTCGCCGTGGCTGCTGTCGAATTTTTACATTTTTTACATCTTTGCATCGTATTCGGATTACATGTCATACTTTTTGACTTGATGATGTGTTAACATTTTCATGCTTTTACATTTTACACGTAATCCCATGAATTTTTGCTGATTCGAGAGAGTGAACGGTGAAGTGAAGAGCAGGGAATGCAAAAAGAATTAAAAAGTCGCTGAGTGAGCGGTTACAATTAATTAATGAGTGGAAATCCATTCGTTTCTATCAGCAGTGCGGTAGCTTTAGGAATTAATGATCATTTTCTGTGGAATGAATGAGAAAAATGAGGTTGTTGGTTGTTGCAAGTCCCCACGTCACAATGTTGAGATTGAGATTCGTTCATTTAAAGAAACTGCACTAATTGAGTTTTTTTTTGCTTCAAGTGATTTTCCAAAGATTCACTTGCTACAACTAAACTTGAACGACTTGAAGTTAGTACTTTGCACCTACATTTAAAGATTTTAAGGAAAAAAAGATATCTGCATAAAAACTATTCATTACAAATACAATATCAAAAGATGATGTAACGGTTGACATTTGTGTAGTTGAGGTAGGCCATGCCAAGAAAGGAGAAAAATGCATCCAAGTTTTGTAGGCTAATAAAATTCAGTTAGATATGAGACCAAATATGGGAGTAATTAAGGAAAAGACACACAGTAGTCAAGTGGAAGAAGAAAAAAGGACAAGAACTGCTTTTGCTGTTTACGAGTTAGACATTTAAAAAAGTTTTGAATGTCTTTGTGAATGTATTATGTATTTTACATTGTGAAATTACAAGTGAGTCGTCGTCGGAGGATTGAAGAAATGAATGAAATGAAACAAAACAGTAGTGGCAAGTGGCATCCGCCAGTCAAAGCTTTATACGTCCTTATAAGTCAAATGTGAGGCCAAGGCAGTCCGCACTGCACATTTTGGGATCTACTCCAACAATTTTAAGGGCTGAATGCTTCTCACATCATCATCGGCCCTTCTTCACCTCTCATCATCTGTCCAGACATGGACGCATCACATCCAGAAGAAAAGATGAAGTGAATGAAGACAGAGAGAAAGAAAAAAAAAGGGTTCGACACCAAATTTGGAGCCGACACAACAACATAGCATACAAACCTCAATGTAAACTGATACCATTGAGAGGAGAAGTGTCCGTTATGCTCTGTCAGATGCGGAGTGTGAACAAATATCACCGTTAACTTCGTCCCACGTCTGATCCCAAGACCAAATATGCCTTTTGCGGCCTTAAAGGTAAAGTCCCTTTGGCACGTGCTCGCTCCAAGGTGCCTTCCCACTCTCCTTTTCTCATAGTATTAAGTTTTTCTATATATACTTCAAACAAACACCCTATACACATTTTTCATCTCACCGGTACCCTTAAAAAGACCCTTAAACCGATGGTGAGATGATGATTGACTGATTGACAGTTGATTGAGCTAAGACTAAAAAGCTTCAAAGACCCATTCCTTCATTTACTTGTCATCACCCTTGCCCTTGTCAGGTCTTCAGTTCTTACCCAAATTACGGTGTATTACTGACATCAGCACCTTGACATGACATTATGACCTTATGATCTTCAAATGTTACCACAACGAACCCAAAAGCGGCCGATCTCATTCACGAAGGAAGGTACAATGAAAAGAAACCGCAAACAAGGTGTACGTAAGTGCGAATGCCGTATGCGTAAACCTACCGAAAAGGAAAGACCATATTTAAACGTTGCAAACGTACTTGAATGGAATTTTTTGCAATTTTTGGTTCTGTTGCCTTCTAAAGCGAAAGTAAACAAAAAATCTCATTCTGCTTATTGCGAGTTGAGACTGGCCTATATAACTGTGTAGAATCTTAACAATGTGTCTTTACAGTGCAGAGTGCGTGCAGCAGGGGAATATGTGCCATATAAGGGTCGATCCTGAAGGGAAAGGATAATTTCCTTTAAACGAAATCGAAAGCAGGCGTAGTAAGCAACAACAACAAAAGTGCATTTGGGGTAATGTAAAGAATGATCTACAACAACTATACCACTTGAAGTTGAATTATATAGCTTTTTACAGTATATTGGCAACAATAATTGTGCCGTGTAATAAATTGGCAATTTATTTATGTGTCGGTTGCAGTAAAGTCGTGCATAAAAAATTGGCGATCGATAAATTCTCACTTGTTATGGTCTCGTTCTTTCATTTTTCCTATTGTTTGCTTCATATCTTGTGACCAAACAATTTCTAAACGGTGGTGTTCGTATTTCAGTTCAAAGAGTGTAAGAAGAATGGATGATCGGAGACAAACTGCTGTGCCACAAATAATAATGAACTAATAAGATCCCTTCTTGATTATTCGAGTCTAGTCGACATGTCAGTCACTTAAAAGCGGTTTGCTCTCACCTTTTGAAAATTAGTCTAATTATCCATAAAGCAAGTGACGTGAATATTGTAAACAGGCTTTTTGGTTCTGAAGAATGCAATGGAATGCCAAACTGCAATTTGCATGACAATAGTCCTCCGTCTAAAAAGTTAGTTGCCACTTGCCAGTTACCAGTTGCCATTTTGTATGTGTTGTGAGAGTCGTGCCATGCGAATGCAAAACGAAGCATACAGTCAACGCTCGGCAACCAGAGAACAACGCGGCGGCGACGATGAACGTTTCGTTTTTATAGGAGTAACTACACAGAATACAAGAAGATGCAGATTTCTTCAAGAGATTCGCTTCATCCAATGAGAAATTGAGTTGAGACCACGAAGGAGTTGTCGTCGTTCACCAGCAAAAGCAGCGGAATCCTTTTCACTGCCTTTTCTTCTGTGTTAAGTGGTTCTGTGTTGTGTGTTGGTTGGCTGGTTCTGGGTTGGTTGCTGCAAAGTTGTTCTTCGTGTGTAATGTTAAAAGGTGGTCACAAACTCAACATCAGCACTGCCGACTCGTCCATTGTTGATGATGTCCATTGTAGACCACCGTAGCCTCACCACCACCAACATCACCAAATGTGTAATATTATGCTACAAGCTTGAGCAACATTTCCACTGAAACCAAACTTACAATGTGCAAAATGTGCATGTCAGAAAGTTCATTCGAAAATGATGAATGGGTGAAGAAGTGCACCTTCGTCACTTTGGAAAAAGTGATACGCAAACCCATGCATTGTAATAGTATTAGCATTATCATCATCATGGTCGAATCAATCGTCATCTTCCTCATCTCAATCAATTCATACACGCCTTTAACAAATGCGTCCTGGTACCTTATTTTTTAAGCATGTAAAAGTGCCATTGTTGACTTCGCCAACGTGCCCAATTCATGCAACATGAGCCACCGACACACCAAAGCAAAGAAAATATATTAAAAGAAACTTAAAATTCATATTCACATTTCAATTGTATCATTGGGTGACATCAAAGTGACCTCACAACAACAAGGTAGACATAAAAATTGATGAACGATTACTGAACGGACAAACCCTCTTGCTACATGAACCAGACGTAATGAGCGTGGGTTCCAGTGTGCACCTCCAGTCAAAAGGAACATGAACTAATTGTTGATGGTGAAATTTATTGGGTCATCAGGCAATCCTTCATTTGCTTAGCCCACGTGGACCATTAAAAAAACTTAATGTGGATCAGAACGTCGCGTCTCTGTCTCAAATGGGTTAGATTTGCAGTCGTTGGTTCGTTTCTTTTGTGTGTTCCTACTCTCCTTTTTGACAAGATCAGATCACCAAAGAGCAACAACAACAATATAAAAAACATTCGTCTACCATCCCATTCATTCGGCTGCTTCCTTCTTCACGCATCAGTATAAAGTATTACTACTATTGTTCATAATCTTCTGGTTTATATGAGATAGCAGAAAGTAACATTATGAACATTACCATTTTTTTATTAACATGAATGACATGGGATTGCGTGGGCAATTGGAAACGTCGTCGGCCTACGCACCCAGCCACGCATGTTAAGCGAAAACAACCTTGTCCTAATGGGTCAGATTATTATTAAACATGATTTGATTCCTATCATCAACGTCTGAGAGGGTGGAACCACACAAATTTATTTGCGTGTATGATGTCGACGTTGACGTTGCTGAAAACTGAGTTTAATACGAGATTAGCCTTAATATCATCAACATATCAGCCCAGCAGCCGCAACAACAAGAACAGCTTGCTTCCACTACTTATTACTTCAATTATTCTTCTTCAACTTTTGGTCGTGGTGAAAGATTTAAGAACCGTTTTTATATCCTTGACAATTTACTGCTACCAGAGAATTTTAATTCTGTTCATCGACTCTGCATCTATCGATTGGGATCGTTGAATAAGGAAGTACCCTTACAATAGCACTAGCACAGATATCGTTTTTTGTATACTTAGAATAATATGATTGGGCTTGGTTCATCTTTGCTCAAGATACAAAATCATCCTTCGCAAAGATAATCTGGAGATGAAATCTCATTCTTTATCATAATACATAGTTTGTAAGCAATTGAGATAATTAGCCGAATCAAATAATAGAGTAACTAATCAGAAGCAATTCTTTTTGCTTAAGGCCACTCACTGATCAATTCTGTGACGACTAAACTTCGACAATGAATCTGAATGCGAACAAATCATTGTTCAGGTCATTGTTTTATCGGTTCACAACTTTCACTCTATCCTATCCCCATTAACTCCATTACTCATGTTGTATCGACATTAGTACGAGGTAGTAGAGTAGGCACATTATTTATTTTTTCATGCAAACGTATGCGACCGACCTCAAGGCAGATTTCTAAATATCTCTCGTCACTGACGGCCCACTAATAAATATGAAAGCAATAAATAAATACATTCCAAATTATGACAATTCATCTCCAACAGAATTAAAGGATATTTATGGTCGTTACGTTGTTAGTCCGAAACATTTTTATTTTTACTGACTTGCATAGTGCCTTTGTCCTTTGAAATGACATTTCTGTCATTTATTGATTTATTCCACTGTCAAACCAAACATAAAATCAGTAAAATCAGTAAAAGTAAAAGGTAAAATAAACAATTAAAATAGACTTGAGGAAGCGACCGACATAAATGACATAATATAAAACGCAAGATTCAACATTCAAATATAAATATAATCCAAGGGCCCATCTCCGATTTCTAGTAATTAGTTCATTTATTCAGGTTTTAGGAAAACAGTTTGTCATGAGAGACTAATTTTCCATCAAACCATCATCAACACTATAATTCCAATTCGGAGTGCTGTTGGTTCTTGTCCAATAGTCAAACTCAATTGCAACAAGTTGGACACTCTTAACTGGACACAATTTTTGTATCATTCATGAGTCATATCTATTATACCACCGACCACAGTGTGAGACTACGCAGCTCTGTTGCTGCAGTTTACTACACATGTGAAATGTAATGAATGCAAATCTTTATCCTTTCGCTTTTTAAGAATGAGAAGAAGCAAGTTTTTTTTTTAAAAAAAGTCGTCTTCGCCGTTCGTCGTCGTCGTCATTTCATCGACTATAACAACACCAACAACAACGTGGACATGAACGTATGGCGGACCGTTGTAACGTAATACATATAAAAACTCGTGTTAGTCGTTGGTTGTTGATGCTACGTCGTTTTCGTCGTTTAAAACCCCGTTGGCCCATTAATTTCCGCTGCCACATAAGGAGCGTTAATTACACACAAGCAGTAGAGAGCATTAAAAATTTATAGCCAATTAATCTCCGATTTCTGAACTGGTTGAAATGATAATAATGCATGCATCGGGTTTGAAATGAATTCTCTCATCTCGTGTGAGCAGAGTCAAAATGACTGATCGAGTTAATTGTGTGCACCTCGCGTTTTATATTACACACCTTTCTACGCAATTTTATGGAATGACGAGTTTTGTGTTGTTGTTCGTAGTCATCGTAGTTATTCCTTATTGGACAGCCGAGAGAGAGAATTCTCAGTGAGCCAGTGAGTGTATCTATAAATATTCCCTGTTGGTAATATGAGCTTGGTGTAGTAATTGCAGCGCCTGTGGCCATGAAATTTGTACGTAATTAAGGCTCAGGTGACAATTTATCACTAGAATTTGTGTTGTAATATTACTTTCAACTTTTCAAGCTCCTTTTTCTTCAGAACGAGGAAGACCGTCAGGATTTTTATGACATGTGCATTATAATACTTGTACATGCAGGCCGGCAAGGATGCTCTTCTGGACAAAAGTGAAACTCTGGATGATAATTTTGTTTACGACACATGATGTAATAAATTATGCAGTCAGTGTAGTATTATCAGATTGCACTGCTTTAACTGACAGCAGATTCATCATTGAGCACCCACGCATTGTGGAAACGTCGGTTGTATGACGCTCATTTGGACACGTTTGAGGTTTCCTCTCAAGATGAAATGCGGAAAGAGCACCGCACCTTCGCCTAGTTCCCATTCTCAATCATTCAAAAAAAAACTTACACAGAAGTCAAAAAGTAGTCTGAAGCAATTTAAATTGCAATTTTAAATGGTTCGTCTTTCTTGTCTATCGTCGAGTGCTTCGTGCAATGAAATGTGACAGGGAAGAAGTAAGATCTACAAATTTGAGCTGAAATGAATTACTACTTGACAGCTACAGGCAAATTAGATGAGACTTCATGTCTGCAACTGATAGTCGTGTAAACAAGAGCGGAAAGTAAGTTCCTTTGCACGATACTTCTACAGTGTGTATATTTCCTGTATAACAAGAACAACGCTTCCTCATCTTCATGGTCGAAGAGGAGTGCGGTTTTGTGGTTAGCGAAGTACATTAGTTGGAACTTGGAAGACAATATTATGTACATTGCTTTGCTGCACACGTAAAAATTACGTCTTCGTCGTCGCCGTCGTCGCAAAGACCTCCGGCGTCAGAACAAGAACACCTACACATTTTGTAGTGCATTACATCATCAACACGTTGTTTCCGTTGGTTTCTTCAGGTACTAAAATCTTGTATCTGATGATACTTTGTTATGATAACTTCACTCAAAAATCGGGAGCGAGCTGCTGTCTCACGTTACTTGGCTTTGATTTGCATATTTTCGTAAAGGTCACTTACGAAAATCATGATTCATAATACTCGAGGCAGAAATGCAACCGAATGGGTACAATTTTGTCTGACTACTATTTGGTTTACTGCAGTAGCCGAAAAACGGACAGGCGGATTAGCAGTGCTTATCCTTAGGAAATGAAAGGTAGTTTATCCATATTTCATTGAAGGGAGAGAATAGCACTCAAGATCTGATTAGATTAGAAGAATGGAAGTAACATGAGGAACATAATAAAGCACAATTTATAATAAGATGCGGATGCGAGAGAGAACAGCGAAGAGTCATCTAGTCATCTTATGGAAGATGACTGGAGGCGATATGAATATCTCAAATCACACAGTGTTCATTGAAAGGAGAGGAGAAAATTCGGGAAGGTGAGGAAACGGCAGGAGCAGTCATTCTTTTTCTTTTTGAAACTTTATCTTCCCTTCCTCAGCGTGGAACTGAAGATACAAGTCTAATAATCAGCAGCACCATATAAATCCAAAAAGGAACAAAGTGAAGTGACCTTCTTCTTCAGGTGTGTAATAAGAAAAAGGTTCTTGCGTATCTCCCGTTTCAAAAACGTTATACAGTCCATACAAGTTAATGCGATAAAGTCTCTGGAAAAAATTCCAGTACTGGGTGGGCACCCTCAAATGCTAAAAAAATCTCCCGACTTTTTTTTTAACTTGGGCGTATGCTTCCACTTATGCTTCTCACACAAGACTTTCCTCTATCCTCTGCTCTGACAAGACACTGAAGACACAGACGTGCTGGATAATGGATACCACCATTCTTACAGCTATGACTTTTGCTGCTCTAGAAGCTTATAGCTTCAAAAAAAGTAACTTAAGTTTTCTTGACTTGTGCAGATGATGCAGTCTCGGAATCCTCCTAATTCTGACTCTCTTCTTGAGTCAGTCGCATCCTTTTACTTTGTACAACAAGTTGTTTTCTTCTTCTCCGTCGCCTTTTTCAATGGTCAAAGCTCTAAAATAAAATACGGCGTGTCTTCCAAATCACCTTCTCTCAAAAAGATTTAGATCACATTCCAAAGAAGCCAAAAGGTAAAAAGAACATTTCTACCCCAAATTCTCCAGGTCTTCAGACAGCTTACAAAAAAACATTCAGTCAGACAGTCAAAAATGCTTTTACTTTTAGAGTTTTCAAGATTTTGTTTCTTTTTTAATATGTACTGAAATTTCTCTATAACAAATGTGCTAAAAATAAAAAATGGGAAACTGAAAACGGAAATAATACCAAGATACGCCTTTCATTTCAACTTGTTTTCTTTCATTTAGTGTGTTCATTTGCTCTATAGTGCAATTTTGAATTTGGCATTCAGCTTCAGCAGATAACTTTTAAAATTGTGATCACGCTTGAAAAGTTGAAAGTAATATTACAACACAAATTCTAGTGATAAATT
>JABASF010001107.1:0-26360 GCA_019776145.1 Harlomillsia oculata
CCTTTCGCTTGACATCAGGAAAAAACGTTAGATATCTATAGTAAAACTTTGCGGCAGGTCACGGTATCCCGCTGTGTTTCCTAGTGGAATGTGAATGGGCGATCCAGTCTCGGAAACAAAGTGCTTTTTCACTGAATGGACCTTTAAGCCTTTTTTTCTGTCTGTTATGTGTGCACAAAGATTTGTTTGTAACCGCACTGTAATATATTACGGGTCGGTATTATTATTAGTAATGTTGTTGTGCGCAATGAGAATTTTTTAAGGTATCGTCGTCGTCGTTGTCGGTCGGGCGTCCCTTTGTTCAACGCGTGTATCAATGTGTCTTGCGTTGTGCAATCTTCCATTGAACAATAATGCAACTGGCTACCATGCCAGGTAGTGCTTTGGACGAATTAAATTGATGCAAATGGATGTCGACTCAATCCTTGATTTATGAAAGGGATGAATTATTCATTAATGCTGCTTGCCTGCTTGTGCGATTCATTTGATTCCACGGGCGATCAGCCAATTTATAAATTGTCCGCGTAGCGGTTTCCTGACTGCTGTGTGACCCCGCGAGGCGGACTTGCCACTACCACCTCCGTTGAGAAAACCTCCGTTGTGGGAAAACTTGGTGAGCAAGTACGTTAATACGAGTATTTAGCCGGTAACCACTTCGCTACTTGACTACTTTGTGCCAGTGCCGCTCACAAACTTATTCATTCGTTAGTATTCTGTGTTTTCAGCTGAAATGCTTGCTCACACAGTTTTGCATTGCAAGTCAACTTGTATACAGCTCGCAGCCGTTGGCGTTACCGTTGCATTCGATGTTGTCTGAATGTCAATGAGACAACTTTTTTTGATAAAGGCTCAATACGCGAATTCGTATACCATATAAGGAATTCATCTGTTTATCAGTTTGTAAAACAACGCTGATCAAAATCCTTATCCTTATGTTTGGCATGTTTGCTGTGAAGACATGTTTGCTGTGAAATCGAAATTGTCCGTGGTGATAGTTTATTATTTTCTTGGACAGGATTCCGTGAGAGAGTACAAGGAATCGGATGGATAGGTTTTTAGACAGCGTTGAAGCTTGGAATTTTTATAATTGGGTTGCTAAAGGTTGTTAGTTGTTACCAATGTCAAGTGAAGCTCAATTGCAGTTTATGAGTACGAGTATCATGATAATCATGAAAGCCGTTGAGATAAAAGAAAGATTATGCATCTTCTATAGTTGTAATGTTGTAAGGTTCATGTTCGGTTTGGAATGAGGTTGGGGAAATTCACTATATAGGAAGATTCTGACATGAGACATGCATGCGATGAATTATGATTTTGAAGACCTTCTTGCCCTGTGCCCTTTGCCTGACTAAGACGCGGTGATGAGACAAAAGAAAATTAGTGAACTGGTATATAAATATGATACTTTTTTTCGTCATAGTCATTTTTTCTTATGAACTATGTGATTATCGTTCGTAGCGTCGTATTATGATGAATGTGCTTGACAGGGCATGAGACAGAAGAAAGCAAAGGAAAATTATTAAGTTTAAGAAGATGAGATTGAAATTGTAAGATGGACTTTTTAAATCTTTGTCGTCGTTGGTCGTGTCGGTGTGATCAGGAATCATTGTGGGACAAGAAGAGTTGCAAGACGCCTTTTCCCGTGCCGAGATGAAGATAAGGCGATGGGAATTCATCTTTCGTTCCTCTCCAGATAAATAAAGCGTGACAGAAATTCAACTTGCCTTTTTACTCTTGTTCAGAGGGTTGAGAAAGGGGGACACTGAAACTTGCACAGTGCAAGTACAACCCTCAATTTTTCCTACTAGTTTTATGTGCACCTTCGATTGTGGTTTTGTGGGAGTAGTAACTTTAAATCCGTTGTTTGGTGCGACTAAGGGAGATTTTCATGTGGAAACTAATGTCCCTGCTGCGTCTCTGCGGCACTAAACATTACATCGTTTTACTTTCAGCCTTCTGAAAGACAGTAGGGGTAAGAGCAATTAAGCCTTTCCGGCGGGTAGCCCAAGTGTCAACTTGAGGAAGAGGAAAAAGGCATCTTTCACAATTATTTCCAGAGATTAGCTCATTTTGAGGTCATACCAGTCACTGCTGATAAGGCTATTGTGTATATCTTCTGTTCCTATTCCCTAAGTTATGTTTTGAAATATAGAATTTCAGTACTTATTATTGCTGTTTGCACTAACTTATTGGCTTTAACTGACGTCTGTCTGGTTGCCTTACTCAACCGTACTTTGGGTAGGCCATCTCGCATCACCATATGATGGCACATGACAATTGACAATAGTGGTTATACTGTGGAAGAACAGCGAAACGGAAACCCTGCGGACTATCATCGTTGTCGTCGTTTCAAATAATCATTCGTATGTGAGTCACGCGTCATCCGCAGTTGAAGGCAAACAATGCGGCCTTATGTCCCCGTCAAATGTAGAGTTATGACCACTTGAGTGTCGGAGTGAGAAATGCCATTTCAATTTTTCACGGTGTCCTCATGGGTCAAAATAAGTGCATTGATGCTGTCAAGAATTGTAAAGTAAATGGCACGAGGGTGGTTTTTTCGTTCACTGCAAACGCAATGCAATGTGCAATGCGTTTCTAGTCGATGTCAGTATAACCGTGCTGTGGTTGCTATTCCCCTTGATTTCATTTCGTGGTGACAAGAGATTGTGACTGAAACCCTTCCCAAAGCTCTTGCTTAAAGCGGACCGAATGCACTATTTAAATTTAGGATGATATATAGATTTATTGAGAGCAGAGTCCCTCAATGTGTCTCGCTTGATTACAGGGCTAAGGTTGTGGGGAATTGAGGTTTTCGGAATTACGAGAAGGTCGAAATGAATTCTAGCTTCGGTTGTCTTGTCAAAGCTTCACGTTTTATTGCATGCATGCAGATGCAATGTGTGACCAAGTTGTAATCGCTGAAATTGAAATGAATCAGGAGAGATTGCGAGTGGAAACGTCCCTAGAGGCTCTTTGTGCCCTTCACGATCAAACCACGACATTTTCCCTCTTATATGAAATTATCCTGGACAGTTGACGACTGTATATAACAGCTAGAACAACCCTCAACGCATAGCAGTTATATTTATTATGATTAGTAGTAGTGAATGCATGTGTGTCTCCATCTCCGAATGTTAATTAGTCGCCTCTGTAATTAAGCAAATTGAGTTGATCAGATCATGTGAGAAGATATAATAAATGAAATGATGTTTTTGTGTCCTTAGGGCTACCTCGAGTTCTGGACGGGACAAACCGAGAGGGATTCTTTGCCACTGCACGAGATCAAAGAGCTCTTCTGCAACATTGAAGAGATTCACCATTTTAACAGGTAAGATCTTAATTAGTATCTCATCCTTATCTCTTTGACGAGATATAGTCAAGTTATTCGCAGTATGGAAATATATGGAAATGAATGTGTCTATCACATCACATCTTTATAATATGCTGTGCATTGATCTGACACAGGACCAAAAGTTATGAAATTGACAGGTTTCAGTTTGAAGCTATTCATTACGAGACACAGGTTAATACATTTGGAATTTTCAAAATGACTGAATCATGTTCTCCTTGTGATGTCTTTTCCTCATACAGTGAATTCCTGATGCAGTTGGAGGGATGTGATCTCAACCCTGTGCAAGTGGCACGTTGTTTCGTGACAAAGAACGAAGGATTCTCAATATACACTCAGTACTGCACTAATTACCCACGGTAAGTTCATTATCCGCTCCAGTCAAAATGATCTTGTTCCCTTGCATTTAAGCTTTTGAGCATCTCCCATCGCTTTGTGTGAGCTGCAGTTGCAAAGTTGCAATCCCTGCTTTGCAATTTGTGGAGAATCCACAACACAACCGGCGTAATCTTCCTTCCTCTTGTCCCTCTTCAAAAAAGGAATTACGATCCTTTTGCTTTCTTGTGCTTCGTCTTCTCTCAATCGCAATAATCCTCACAGGACGAAGGATGAGGAAGTTAATCTCTATCTTTTCTTCTGTCGTTTCATTTCTATTTCCTCTCGCGGTTCAGCTCAGCTGATTGCTTGATTAGTTCTTCTCTCCTCGCGGCTTTGATGAACAATCCTTTTGCACTCTGCCTTCATTCACCCTCTGAAGCGAGAGATGACTAAACAAGTCTCGTCTCAGTCTCCAACAACAGTCAATGTCAATGTCAGATGTGAAGCACCTCTCGTTTCAAGTGAAATCTTCTACGTGTCTATTCAAAGAATGCTCGAGACAATTTTTAGAAGAAATATATAATGAAAAGCAAATCCTTTCCGTTTCTTCGTTTCCCGTTGTGACATTTTGTTCACGAATTGAATTTTTCATAATCTCGTTTTTCTACTATTTTGAGACTCACTCACTCACCTTCTCACTGTCAGTGAGTTTGAGTAGGAGTTTGTGTGTAGAGTTGAACTCGTCACGCGACTAAACAATTGCAACAAACTATTGTTGTCTACAAGGAAAGAAAGATGAGGACAAAAGTTGCTTGCAGAGCGAGCTTCGAAAATATTATGATGAGTCAATGGCACTTGGCATGGAGCGTCTGCGAAAAATGTTTCTGAAGACTGGACGTGATGCAGTGAATGATAATATAGCGTAAAACTTACCATTTGGCTCAAGGGATTTTGGCAATATACGTTTGAGGGAATGTAAAAGAGACAAAGACGGAGAACTCATAGATAAAAATGTAGACACGACCGAGTTGGCCAGGATTATTTGATGATTCTCGCCGGGAACTTGGTCCATTGTTGTTGTTGATCACGTCCAAAAAGGTGCACGAGGATAATAATGTTGGGGCATCTTCAGGTTGTTGGCTCGCTTGCGAACGATGATGTTGAGGCGATGAGGTAGAATTGAAATGTTTCTGCATGCTCCTCCGGCTCCTGATGCGATACTTACATACAAAGATGTTTTTTTTTATCAGTGCATGCCTCCGCATCATCAAATCAACGTTTTTCCTTTCTCATCAACATGTGAGCAAGATCACTTTCTTCTGTTTTGCATTTATAGTAGGCTATCACTTGTTTAAAGGTTTGCAACTCACTGTGACTTTTGTGACCTACACCCGATCTTAATTCTTTCAAGTCTTTTTTGCTCGGTTGCAATTTGCAATTTCAGTTGCAGTCGTTCATTCCCGCATAGTTTTGAGTTCTTGAACTACAAAATGGATGACTGAATTTTGGCGAATTTTTCTTGCTGATTTGCATTTTCATTTATACATTTGCGATTTTGTACTGCGAAATAACACTATTTTAAGAACACACACGATAGAGGAAATGAATTTGCACATTTTGTTATATGCGCATTTGCGCATGCATATGACATGAGGGCACGTAAGTAAGGAAACAATTTGTGAGAATCGTGGTAGGTTTTAAGTTTTAGGTCTATTGTTAACTCAAGATTTGCATACTTATTACCTATATATATTTGACAGGGTTCAGATTGTACAGAAATCTTAAAAGAATAGTTTTTAGCGTTTAATAAAGGCCAGATGTTTAATAGATGCATAAAATGTATGCTTCAGTGCCAAGTGCAACTAGACGAAGGAACAATGATAGCCTCAATAATGGAAGAGTTTGGAGTGTACCATGAGATCCTCAAAGATAAGAGACAGGAGACGACGACATCATTTCGTAAGAATTCAACATACTTTTGCATATTGCAATAGGAAGAACGTTTCAGTGATTTACCATTTAGCATCTCAAGCTGCAAGGGATGAATGGATGTGATGATGTGAATGAATAAAGTGGTTCCGCTGACGGGCAATCCGTTTGTCTTTTCAACCTTGCCTTGTTAAATTGAGTTCTCTTAAGTTGATTTGCATGAAGAAAGACTTGAGTTTTGGTATATCGAGGCGAGAAAAGTGGGCTGCGTAAAGGAGTGTTCAACCTTCCGCCGAAAATTTTGAATAAAGGATATACAATCCTTCCGATGAATTAAGGTCGAAAGGCTCCCCAAAGGGTTGAATCAACACATAAGTCTTGGTTCTTCATGATCTGGAAAATGCGCTGTTCTGTTGCTTTACTTACGTCTTTTTAAATGTATTAGCTCTAGTTTTTTGTAGTTCCCATATATTGTGTAAGCTCATTAATGGTTTTAGGCTCATTGTTGTATTATTCCTTTTTTAAACTAATGCCGTCGCGCTCCTGTCTTGTCTTGTAACGTGAAGATGAAGATGAAAGATGAAAAATTACATGATTTTTCTGACTTGGATTTTGAAATCTTCCTGAGTAGGTGTTGCTCTAGATTGTAAGTATACGCTTCTCTTTTGAGGTGCGCTTCTTCAGGGTGTCTTTTTGATGCCTCAATAAAGACGGAATATTATTATCTTTTTGGGGTGCATTAAATTATGGCTTGTGGTTGCCATTTTGGTTTCGAAAAGAAATGTGGTGCTGAAGGGGATGAAAGACAGGTTTTTTATCCTACACCTTATATTAGATGGAGATGGAGAAGGTGCTTAAGCTTGTGAGCTTCATTGCTACGGTTGTTCCCGTAATTCACGTGTCGAGAAGAGATACGAAGGAGGAACTTGTAAAGTTGTGACTTGACGGACGAGGGGCAACGTGGCCATTAATGAAAGGCTTGATTGCTTTCTGCAGTTGAAAAGAGATTTTGTGACGGCTTGGCTATGAGGTCCTGTCGGCACCCAGCCGGGACGACCGATGAGACGCTCTTCAATTCCCAAAGAGAATTTCAAAAAAGTCCAGGGAAGGGGAAAGTGAAAATGGAACTCTGTTGGGGTTTCTCAACTTTTTGACTCTCTTCTTCTTCTAATGGAATTAAATGAGTTTTAATCATTGTCAAACCGTTCAGGTGCATTTTCTTCTTTGCTCTCTTGACAAGATGAAGCGTCGACTGTCGACTCACGCAAATTGAAATTCTATGGAAAGCCATTTAACGATTCAGATTTTTAAATTGTTATTAACCTAATCCTTTGGATTGAACACGATACTCACAGAAATTACTTTTTGACGATCTATCGTTCCCAGATTTGATGCGACAAGGACATTTTTTTGACTTCTTACTCTTTGAACCGGAAATTTGCAAGGGATACACTGCGTGCTGCGTACAGTCTTCCAAAGCATTCGTAACAAGTTTTTCATTGTCAAGATCAGGTTATAAGGTGTGAAATGGACTTCTTTTGTGCGACATGCGACATTCAATACGAAGTACAAGTGAAATGGGAAACACTCTACGCCAAGAAGCTTTTTGGTGACAAGTTCACTGGCCACTTTGTCATTCGAGACGGTTTGAACTTGAGACCTTGGCGAAAAGCCATGTTCATCCTTTTTATTAAATCCCATCTTTTTGCAGGTGGGCTGAGTTGTGAAGCCATATCACGAATTTCATGAACAACTTTTCTCAGCAGTGGTCCTTGTCTAATCGTTTTGTGTCAGTGCGTTTCGTGTGCCTTTTTGCGTTTGACATTGGAACTCGGAAAATTTTCATCTCATTGCATTTGAGCCCTAATGTGCGAAACAGATTCATTTTTGTAAAAAAAATGATGATGCTTGATCTTGCTCGTGCACGCCTGCACGCGTCGTTGTTGTTATGATAAATAGATGCTTTTTTCCTGTATCTCTGTCAGACAAAGATTGCCCTGGTCGTCTACTTTGTTCATGTAAATGAGTGCGGACAATTCATCTTGCAGCTAATGGGTGAAGGGATGAATTTTGAAGTCCTATTGTTTTCCTCAGTCAAATGAGACAACAGAAGGGATGCTTTTTACACCACATTATTACATTGCCCGCCCGTCTCTTATAATGTAATCATTCACGCTTAGCATAGATTAAAGCTTGAGTGGCCCGTCTGTCTTTGCAATCGTAATGTTCGCATGCTGCATGTGTACTGCAAAATGCAATCGTAAATTGCTGTGTTAGTATTTAAAATCACCACTTTTGAAGATGAAACATTTATTCAAAGTATGTCGACAACGAGGACGACGATGTCTGCTCGTGTACGCTAATGGTTGTTCGTAAAGCTGCCTCGTGCAATTAGTCTTTTACTTCTAACGTCCTAACTCGTTACAAACTAGGGCTTCATCGTTGTTCGTATTTGACACGTGATGAAACGTAAGTGAGGGAAATGATACAATTTTTCATTGCTTAAACAGCTTCAAAGCGTTGAATTAGTGAAAATTGGACGTATAATAATGTACCATTTAAATGTTTGCACTAATGGTTTGCTATAATTTTTGTTGTTTCAGGACGATGTCGATTCTTACTGAGATGATGCGCCATGATCAGACTGCCAAAGCGTTTCGTGAACGACAAGCAAGCTTGGGTCACACACTCCCGCTGGGCTCGTACCTTTTGAAACCGGTGCAGCGTATTCTCAAATACCACCTTCTGCTTCAGGTGAGAGACAATGTAAAAATATTGTCATCGTATTTGGAACGAAAACGTGAACAATAACAAACAAGTGTGCAAAAAAATACAAACAATGAAATTGGGAATGACTGTAATGTGCGAAAGCAAAGCATGCTCTGATTGGAAGACGAGGTCTTCAAAGTCACGAACGATTAGTGGCAATTGACCATTATTCTTCCTGATGATGATGGTTGATGTTTGATGGTGATGTCCTCATCGCAAGTGCCACCGGGCATGTCTTTGTTCTTTGTTCCGATGGCCATAATCAAGATTGAAAAGAAACAACAATGATAATCATAATGGTCATCTTCGTAATGACCATTGTACAGATGCGATTGAGCCACTTGTATATTACAGTGCAGTAGTTTAAAAAGTCACTTGCGACTTGTTCCATTCCAACTGTTGTTATGAGACAATAAGGATGGATGTGCCAGTCAGCCATGTTATTTTGTGTGATTGCACTAATGGATGGTGCAGGAGAGGTGAATTATTATTGAAGCGTTGAAATGACTGTTTCTATAAAACATTTTTTGTAGAACATTGTGAAGCATTTTGGTACGGAAGACAGGGACGGGTGCGAAAGTATCGTGGAAGCGCTGTCTACCATGACGAACCTTGCCCATCACATCAACGATATGAAACGTCGACATGAACACCGAGGTCAGAATCACAACTCCATTCTTTTCGTTCTAATCACATTTGAAGAAGGGATGTGAAAAGCTATTCAAAAGATTCTAATTGGTATTCTGTGTACACGTGTCTTTTTGCAGTGAGGGTCCAGGAGATCCAATCTCTTCTTTATGGATGGCAGGTATGAAAACCTCTCTAAAGGCATTTTTATTCTTTATGTGAAATGTATAAAGGAGCTTACTATTTTTAGAAAGTTGATCAGATTACGAATTCACAGAGTAGAGCGTCATTCATTGTTTCGTTACAACTCCACTCTTAAAGTATCTCAAATAGTAAAAATTATAGATGGACCGGGTTTGTTGCGTTCGATGCGAGAAATTCTAGGATTAGGTATTGCGATTTGCGATCTATATCTATGGGTCTATGGATTAGGTTGAGGGTGAGGGTCAGAGGTCAGGATGCATTTGTGCATTGCATTGTGCATATTTGCATATTGCATTATATTTATATATGTAATTATTACGGTATTGAATAGAATAGAATGTAATTGTAACAGTAACAGTACTGTATAAGTCGTAAATCCAAAAAATGCAATTGTAATTGTAATTGTAACAGCAACTGGCCAATCAGAAAAATCAGTAGTGAAACTCATGACGAAATATGGACTTTTATTCATTCATTCACTTATTGGCATTCATCCAGTAAATCCAATTGAATGAAATGACACGGACATTCTCATTCATTCGTTTGCTGACATGACCTCTGCCATATTCAAAAGCTATGTTTGATTTGGGATGCAAGCATTGTCATATATTTTAGCGTTCATACTGATTTTTTTCATTATTATTCTAGTAAGGGAGCCAAAATGCTTTTTGTATGGCATTGACAAGCTGGCCTTGTTGAGGTCAAACGTTTGCTTTTCATTAGGATTATAGTGTGGAAGAGGCTGAGAGGAGAATATGAATATATTAGGAATGTTGTTGAATCCCGTATGGAAATGATGAGGATGGATTCCGGATGAATGATGAGACTGCAAGCCTTGCATTTTGCATATCCTCAGTCTGTAGTGCCAGGTGCCATATGCGACGTGCTCATCATTCGGGGTGATTCAGTGGACAGTTTTGACAGGAGCCGTTAGGTGCACATGCGTTTACACATACGGACGAAGGATGAGAACACGGATCTCCTCATCATCCTTTCCTCGAGAGTCTTAACTTGACGATTCTTTCATTTTTATATTTGTTGTAGTTGTTACGCTCCTGCTGCAGCTTCTTCTGAGCTTCAAAACTAAAGTTGCACAGGTTGTCGTTTTGTTGTCGAGCTGGGAAAAGTTGAGCCGCAAAGCAGGTTAATCTTGTATGCTGTTGGACATTGAGACTCGGTGTTATATAGTGTTATCCCATAGTAAAAGATGCTTATCTTTATAATGCAAAACTGTAAGAACTAGAAACACCATGTAAATCAAGTATGGATCACTTTGCCTGACTTTTGCATCCTTATTTGTGCAAGAGGATTTATAAAAAATGATACTTAAACCCTGTTGGCCTGTTGTGCAGGCTGAATGGATCGCCATTTACAGTATTATGGAAGTCTTTTTTTCTGTTTGTATTATAAAGGCATGTTTTGCCTGTTCCAATGTCCCAAAATGTGCTGAGAGGGACGACAGGTCACGATGTAACATTCATTTCGCAAACGCAAACTACAGTTAGATAGAGAAGGAATAATTTTCTATAGAATTTTACACGTTTTGGGTGGGTTCATGTCGTTTTATTCCTGGGATGACGAAGAAGAAGTTCAAGTTCGGGATTTATACTATGATCCTAGTTTTTTTAAAGGTTCATATTGTTTATTAGTTTACATAGAAAGGAGACAAAAATAGCGATGGGATTTTAATGATGGTGGTTTCGGCTTGGTGATGCACCGTTCTGCATGATTGATGACTTCCCATTTAGGCAGGGCGGACAGACATGAATGTGAATGATACGTCATTGTTTTGCTTTAGTTTTTTTTATCCAACTATAATTTCATTTGGGTGCTATGTTTCGCAGGGCGAAGACTTGACCACTTACGGTGAACTGTGTGCAGAAGGTACATTTCAAGTGTACGGGGCAAAGGCACGACGGAATGTCTTTCTATTTGACAAGATGCTTCTCATTACGAAGAAGAAGGAGGACGGCATCCTCGGCTACAAAGCTCACATTATGGTAAGTGCGTTTTTTTCTACTTCACATGGTATACAGCGTTGCACCGCCTTTTACGTAATCGCACACGAGATGAGATTAGACAAACGAAACTTGACAAGAAAAAGACGGGCGTGTATTTATGTGTGTGCTGGGTACAATATCTTCCTTTTTGCAAGTTCTCATTGCACAACAGAAATCCAAAGGAGATGAGTTTGCTATATTTTTGCTTCCTACACAGATACCAAAAAATGTTTAGTTGTTCTTCTCATCTTCTCATTTCTTTGTCTTTCTCATCGACATGGACAAGAGAATCGCTTCTCATCTTGATATTTTCATGTGTGGTCTATGTCATAGTCATGTGTTATGAATGCCATTCATATTGCACAAGACATGCTGCTGTGCTTGGAGTGCCAAACCTACATTGAAAAAGGAGATCACTTCCATTTATTTTTTCACTGGAGATTCTTTTTTCATAAGAGTCCTATAGAGTCCTATGTGGTAATAGTAATTGGCAATCGAATTTGATCTTGAAGGGGAGCAGCATTCTCTTGCCCGTCTTTTGTTACCGCTGTTGCATTGCTCCTGGAAAGCCGGGTCTCATTTTGAAGATAAAACTTGAGAGAACTATTCGGCTTTTTGGATACTTGAGAAGAAGATAGAAGAGCATTCACTTTTGCCTACTCCTCCTCCACCAGAGCCAAAGTTACTTTTTGTCTGGTTTTCTTATCAGAGCACCTTTGTGTGTGGCCGATGTGACCGTTCATCTCCTGTCGTCGTCGTCCCCACATCCGTTTTTTACCTAAGACCTTATATGATATGGCTATATACTTTTATTCACCATTTTATACCATAGTATAGGCTTCGTATTCGCCAACTCGCCGTAGTGGTGTTGTCGGTCTCCTAAAAGCGTTCATTTCTTTGCACTTCCAAAATGAGGATGTTAATGAACGTTTTTTTGTACTTGAATTTTCACAGTGCTCTAACCTGATGTTGATCGAAAGTGTCCCAGGAGAACCATTGAGCTTCCATGTGATTCCCTTTGATAATCCAAGACTTCAATGCACCCTCCAGGTATGATTTATTAGTAGCTCAACTGGAACTAAATCCTTGAGTTGAATGGCAGTGCTCAGGATGATCATTTTTTGTTGTGAATGAAATAGGCGAGGAATCTGGATCACAAACGCGAATGGACACTTCAGTTGAAACGAGTCATTCTTGAGAATTACCATGCTGTCATCCCCAGCCATGCTCGACAACTGGTCATGGAATTAGGACAAAGTCGTCCTGAAGGTATGAAGCTTAGAAGAATCGGTTTTGTTCAAAAATGTGTTATATTCAAAAATGTGTTATTGGTATTTCTTGGAATGTGATGCTATACCATTACTACATACGATAGCATATTGTATAAACAAATGCTTGAAATATGCAATATTAAAGATTGCTTTTGCGACTGAAGGAACGTGTATCCAATCTTTTAAATGAAGGCTTGTGATCCCGTTGTTGTTTGAGATGCATTCTTTCATGTTTTTTTGTGTTTGGCAGATGAAGTAATCTCGGAGAAAGCCCCGACTAAGAGACAACACTCGGCGCCGGAATATCTCGAGAGACGGAAACTAGAAAACCGGAGGAAAAGCGAATCTTCGCTCAAGGCTCGACTGAGACGTGGCAGGAAGTGCGATCCGATCAGTCCCAAGGAGGTTTGCACTTTTATCTTCTTCTTCTTTTGTGTCTGTCTGTCCATCTTGTGTTAGTGAAGAGACGCATGGGGTGGGAGGGTCAGGGACTATGATGCACTCCGAGATGGAATTTAATAAAACCTTTCCGTCAGTCTCCACTCTCACTTTGTGACTCTAATTCAATCCCTGCTTCGGAGTCCAAGCTGACTCCTGCAGGGAATCAACTGGGTGCATTTTTCCTCTGATCCTCTCCATTGAGCGATGAAAGCAAAGATGCGGAAAGTCGTTCGGCTAAAATGCACACACTTGTCATAAATGACGAATATCTTTTCTGTATACTGAATTCTAATCTTGTGTGTACGAGCCGGAATACAAGATTTTACGTTCTGTGCTTTCATATTAACTCATCAGCTCCAGTAACTTTGAGCCTCCGAAATGATTTAACGATGTCATTTTATATTGTAGTGTATGTGGTAATTTGATGATAATGTAATTTTGAAAATTTGATTATAGCAGTCTCCGGGAAATCGGCGAAGTCGAAGGGCGTCTGTTGATAGTGCAACCAGCAGCACGTACGAACGCAGTGAAAGTCAGGAGAGCAGAGACGTTGTGAGTATTGATCGGAAAATGAGCAGTGCAAGTTGCCCACCTTCTGGAAATGATAAGCGACTGGTAATATTATAGAAATTATATTATTCTGGATTACAGATTACGTGATTCGTACTTCATACAGCAACAGATTCTCTAACTATAATAAAAGATACTAACACATTCGATGATCAAAGTTGTTTGTTAGATCATACAATTCAATGCATTCATGATTACAATGAATTTTAGGTGAAGAAACTGAGTGGTTGGCGAAGGAAGTCGGAACCCGGCGTGTTTTCTCATTCTGAAACAGAATCTCAACTTGGAACTTCCAATTTAACGCTAGACTCCACAGGAAGTATTGGCGAAGAGGAAAGTTGAAGTTGAAGGAGATTGTGTCTCTCAGTTGGACGAAAGTGAAGTGGACGGTTCAACACCAAGGATTGAAGAAAGACGAGAGTCCATTGAAGAAATAGTTGGACAACTGGTCATGCAAAATATGGAATTTCAACGAATAATGAGTAAACAACGACTCGTTCACCTTCGGCGAGCCCTTGCGAGACACCATCGTCGAAACGTGCCACGTGAAGAAGAATCAGCGTCTGAAACTGAAACTGAAGAGAGTTCTCAGAAAACAAATACCAGTTGTCATGTTCGCCTTGGTCAGAATTTGAACAATGTGGAAAAAGATAAATTGTCTGGTAGCAATGCGAGCCAGGTTTCTTCGTCAATTTCTAATGGTATTGGTTCCTCCATTGACATGAATGAGAACAGTTCGGAGAGCATTAGCATCGAAGCCAATGAGGATGAAGTCATTTTGAATTCTAAAAATGTTCAACGCACAGTGTCTGATCCTGGGAACAAGATTACACTATCGCCCCGTCGATTCATATCTGGTCCTTTCGCTCATTACGACCCACTGTCGCTGCTCTGGAGCAGTTTTCGTCGTGGAGATGCCAGGAAACAGAATGGTTCGCCGTTAAAATCCAAAGGGAAGACGAGCATTCGTCATACTCACTCGTTTACTTGCTCTCACAAAGAAGTTAACCCGAGTGAACTTCCTAAAGAACCGTTACCATTACCGCACGGAGATTCGGGGGTGTTTGCTACATCGTTTACTTCAGATTCTTCATCATCGTCAGAAGCGAACATTCCTACTCTTCCAGCGGTGTGGTTGAAACAGCAAGATGAGCATTTGGCGACTCCAAACAATAAATCTGGTTCGCTCCCTCGTAGTTTCCAAGTTGGACAGCACACAATGCCCATCCCGAAAGCCGAGAGAAGTCCAGAAGTGACCGGCTGCTCGGATATTGCAAGTTTCAAGTCAAGATTGCGGGATGGAAAATATGCTGATCGTCCATTCACGATTGCTTCAGATAAGCCAAGCCCTTCTGACTTGAGTTTGGATGAAATGGAGCAGTACATGAGCAAATTCAATGAAGAAATCACGCGTCATTCTCCTTTGGTGGTACATGAGGATGTCGACGATTTGGTCACTGAAATTACTCCTATTACCTCAATGGAAAATATTAGTATGCATCCTGACCACAAAATTTACCGTTCCTCCAAGTCATCCATTAAGCACATCCTTTTGAGCGTTACCAACAGACTTTCCGGAATCAAAGCCAATCTTGCCGGAGGGTCGAGTCGATCGGGAGTCAGCTTTGGAGGGTCTTACCCTAATATTTGTGAAAACAAAGAGTCCGCATCAGTTCCTCCTTCAGTATCAGCCCATGAGGGTGGGAATGGAAAAGTCTCCGGGAGAACTGGGAATGGTAGCTCATTAGCCGCTTCCCGTAATTACCGTAAGACGCTGAAGCAGAAGATGAAGCATGTCGTGAAAGAGGATCGGGACTCGGACAGCGAAAATTGCGAGAGTGTAGCGTACAGCAGTGGAAGCAGTGGTTTTGGCAGTTTGGGTAGTTGTGCGAGTTCCAGTCTCAAGATCGGAGCCCGGCTTGCTCAGTCAAGCGAGCATTCTGATTACGCCCTTTCCAAGCTCCTGAATGAGACTGTGCGAAGACCGCAGTCTGTCATGTCAGTTTCCTCCACCGTCACCTCTGCATCTTCCACCACCACTGACGACAAGACCTGTTCTTCTGTGGGGGAAACATGTGGGGAAACTAATGGGCAATGGAACGGTGAAGAAGAGGGTGCGTTGATAGCACCCAAGTCATGCTATCGTCCCAACCGCAAAGCTATCAATCACCGAGACTTGTACCTTTCCTATATCGATCAAGAAGTAGAGGCCACCTTGTCGGACAGCGATGCTTCAGCCGATTCCTTTTATGAACGATCTTTCGAAGCCATAGAGAGCTTTCTCGACTCTGAAATTTTTCCGGACAGCGCCATTTACTCAGCAGATGATTCCATGTCAGTCTCCTCGTCCAGTCGTGGGAACAACTGGGGAGTAGGAAGTAATTTGGATGATAACGACTCTCTTTGCGATGCTTCAAGTCATCCTTCCTTACCAGTGGGGACTATTTCTTGTTCAATCTCTGCCATTGCTGCTCGACTCAGTAACACCGCCTTGATTCCGCCTAGACCTCCGTCAGCAGGTTTGGATCAAAGACGCAGTCGTTTGATCAGGAGTCAAGCGATTTTAGAGAAGCTAAAGCATCTGGAAGAGTGTTCGCAGTTCCACCGGGAAGAACTGCCTAGTCCATCGTTTGAAGGGATCAAATCCATTCAAGAAAGGCGTAAAGAGCTTGACTTATGGAGAGCTGGAATGGCCAATCGAGAAGACGAAAGTGAGACAAGTTCTCAACATTCGACATCCACGATCAACACTGTCATTGAATTGTCGCCGTCCAAGACAATGAGCTTCCCCTCCAGTCGACGTTGCAGTGACACGGATTCCAGCGGTGGCAATTCTCCACTTACTGAACGTGCCGTGTCAAGAAACAGTCTGGGCAACACTCCCACCTTCTTAGCTGACCCAATGCCCAAAGGATGGGTCAAATTAGTTGTAGGAAAATTGCAAGCGGGTGAATCTTGAGCAATTTTCACTTGCATTGATCAATTTTTCAGTATATTTGTAATATCAAATTATTGTGCCTCTATTTACAAACTTTAAAATAATAAACATATAGGTTATTGTAAAGTCATGGTAGAATGAAATCACGATCTTCCCAGTTAAAAAAATCTTAACTTGAAATTCGAATCGTTTGAAAAGTCAACTAATATTACTATTCAAATGTTCTTGTAGCTAATCAAGACAAATCGCAATTAAGAATCTTGTCAGCATTCTATGTTATTTAACTATACTTTAATATTATTGTTTTTGTGCCATGCCATAATGTGAAGTAAAGAAGTAATGTTATTATAACGCCAGTTACAAGAGTAATCAATAGTGATAGTACATATTAACGTTTGTTTGATAACGGTTAAACAGTTTTCTGAGCTATGAAAGATTTTGCGTTTGAAGTAAACGGTTTAGGTTTGGTATCACCATTTTTAAAAAATATTTCTAAAGAGCTACCTAATATCTCAAAATAATAAACGGAACGACTGAATTTCTGCCTGATGACTCTCGCAATTTTATGCGGTGACAATTATTTCTTGTAAAATTCCAAATCGTAATGAACCTATGAAAATGAAACCAGAAACCAACAACGACTTCTGTACTGTAAACATCGTTACGTTTATATTTCAGAATGTCATAATATAATAAATTAAATTAGTAGTTAATTATTAAACGGGCTGCAAAGCTGTAATACTGCTTTATAGTAATCGTCGTGTTCCCACCGTTCCCAGCTTTTGTTAATGAAAGCGCGTTTATTATAAATCTGCAATTTGTGTGCACAACAGGTGCCTTTTCCCCTAGTCAGGAATTTATGATTTGTTATTTGTAAATATTACTTAAAATGTTAAAATATAGTATATTTCCTTTTATTAAATAAGGTAGTATACTTAGGTTTTTATGAATGAACGAGACAAATACAATTTTTAAATTAGTATTTTACATCTCGTGTCGAATCTCAGTCTGCCATAAGAAATGCATAGCAGTTTTTCACGTACATTTTCATGTACGTGCGTATAACTGTGTCATTGTTGTAACGACTTCAATATGCTAGTGCTAGACATTTATTGCTTTTCTGGGTTCTTATCATTGCATTTAGCTAATTAAAGCAAAACTCCAATTTAAGGGACCAGTGATAATGACGAGGGAAATTATAACTGGTTAACGAATTAAGCTTTCTGTGTCAATGCTTTAACTTGTATAAATGATGTTGTATACAGAACCTATCGTTAGCTCGTAGGTTTTCTAGTGTTTTACACAAAACATTTGTCAATTTCCAACTTTGTCCCATGCGAAACTAATTTAAGGTTTCAAGACTAAAATAATATTACATGTTTTTCGAAAATTTGAAATATATTTATTGTACATAGTAATAGTAGTCATACAATGAAGCGCATCCTCCCGAAAATCGTTTTTTGTTTCAATATAGTGGTTTATGATTATAGCGATTATGGTTATGATTTACCAATACAAACCAGCAGATCTAACAAAAACGCTTTTAACAATATCGTTAGTTCTTATCTATACAATTACTATTACATGGATTGTATTTGCAATTTCAATAACATGCAGTAATCGAACTACGAAATAAAATCGCTTATGCTGTGAAAAAAATCCTCAATTCATTTCACAAACAACAAACTTTAAATCGGCTCGTATGATTAATTTTAGAAATGTGCGAATATGGTTTGCATCGATACGTAGGGGACTGGAGCATTCAAATAACTTTTTTGCTGAAATTAGATATTCTTTCTTGCAAATGAGGAATCAACTTTCCACTTTCTTCAAATTCATCCGTTTGCACCATAAACGTGTCATCAAACTTAGCTCCTGGACCGATGTAATCTAGTACGAATTTGCCAAATTCACCTTTACGAAAGTACGCTAGAAATTCAGTCATAATGATTTCAAAGTTGGGTTTCGTCTTCTTGGTATCTGTAATTGAATTACGCGTAAATGCAATCAGATTACGATATAAGCATTACAGCGACCATAAATATTTTTAACTATATTATTAAAATATAATTACTGGTTTCGAAATCTGTGAAAGTGTTAAGATAATTCCGCTTCACACATGCTTTCGTTAGGACAGTGTAAATGCAGTCAGATGGTTCATCGAGTTCAAACAGTTTAACGTAATTAAACAGCTTCGCCTGATTCAAATTATACAAAATAAAATCACATATTTCCAATGATCCAACTTGCGCGTCCGGAAGATTTGCTGTAAAAGATACAATCCAATAAATGAGATGTGTGAGTGTGATCATGATACGGAATCAATGTTACTTGTTTACGCTGTAAAATCATCAATTACCACAAGCTGCCAGCTTCATTCCAACATTTGGATCATTAATTCTAGGTATGAGAATTCCAGGTGTGTCAAAAAGGTACATCAGAGGGTTCAGGCTGATCTTGACTTTTTCATGGACACATTTCGTGACTCCACAGGAAGGTCCGACTTTGACTGCTCTACCCTTTGTTCTCATATGTTTTGAACGAAGTTGATTAATAAATGACGATTTTCCACAATTTGGCACTCCGATGATCATTGAATTATACTCGTCTACTCCTGAGCGACCAAAGCGTTCAGATGCATCGATCAGTTTCACCATAATGTTTGGTAACTTTTTCAAAAATAATCATAAAAAAGTCAAATACTCAAGTCTCATAGAATTACTGAGCAAATAACACGATAATGACTATATCTATTCAAATTGTACATTATGTTTTATTACCTTCCGCAAACCCTCGTCACGATCATTTTTGCAGTTCGTAAAAACGACGTTTGTACATCCGTATTTCTCGTAGATTTCTTTGATTCGTTTCTTATCTTTTGACTGAATAAGGTCCACCTTGTTCAAAACAATTATGTGAGGTTTGTTACCAATTAATTGTTCTGAAAAGGTCGGGTTTCGTCCGCTCATTGGAATTCTTGCATCGTGCATTTCAATGACGCAATCCACTGATCGCAATTTTGCTTGCATTTGTTTTATACCTTAAAAACACGTAATTTCAAATGTTTTTTAGTAACTTTTATAAAAACTTCACTTTTGTACAATTAAAATTTAAAAATTATTCATGTATTTTACGACTAAATAGACAAACAAAACATACCTGAATTCATATGTTTCGGATACCAATTGAAAGCTCCGTTTCTCGTCAACTGAAAACTATTTCTGAACCCAACAACCATTTTAATATTTGACTGTTTTTAAACACCTTAATATTAGCTAACTACCCGTATTTTAATATTTTCCAACTAACTGTATTAGATGAAAAGAAATGCCTTTAATTACGCATCTATTATATATATGTAGCTGTCGAAGGTTCAGGGGGCACTCCGTACCTTCGCGCCTCGGCGCTGGCATCGCTTTCTGCTCATTCGACCTCCTTTCTATTTAATTTTCGTTTAATATTATTAAACTTTGTCTCACTTCACCCCCTTTCTATATTTAATATTATTAAATATATACAATTTCACGCCATCCAACATTTTTTTGTTTAATATTAATAAACGTATACAATTCGACGCCAATTATACAATCCAACATTTTTCATTTCATGCATTTCATACATATTTTCGACGCCATTCAGCATTTCATTTCATTTCATTTCATTTCATGCATTTAATAATAAGAATCCATTTATTATTTTCAAACCCGAAAGACATTCTTCCTTACTCTCTCAGCGCATTTCATTTAAGTCGCATTTTGCAAGTCATTCCTACAACGTGCTACGAATCTGATTCGAGTCTTCCATGTGAGTTTTTATCTTTGTTTCTACTTAAGTGACATTAAAAATTTAAAATGGTTCGTAGAAAGCAAACTTTTGATTGTATAACACATGATGGTGATGACTTTCAGCTGATAGAGCAACAACTGAACAGGGTAATAATCCTTTTTTCACTATTTTCAATGCTATTTTCAAAATTATTTTTTACTTTCCATTCCATCTTAGTATTTTTCTTTATTTTATTAGGAAGGAGCACAACACGACATCTATGGGCCTCCACCGGTTCGTCGACCACGTCGACATCGTCTACTGCTGCCATCTACTGAGGCACAGGATCAAAGTCTCCAAACCGCAGTTCAACCTTCAGATGGCGTCCAACATCAACTGCAGGTTTTTGTCGCTTATATCCCTAAACTTACACGTTATTAAACCTAATTAACTTTAACAACATTACATTCAATATTATTTAATAGAATTACATTTCATTTTATCTAACATTTAATTTCATTTAATGTGATTCTCTTTTTAAAAGCCTCCACCAGTTCGCCGTACACGTCGACATCGCCGATTGCTGCCATCTATTGAGGCACAGGATCAAAGTCTCCAAACAGCAGCTCAACCTTCAGATGGCGTTCAGCATCAAATGCAGGTGTTTGTCACTTATATCCCTAAACTGAACCTATTTAAATTGAACAAAATTAAATTTAATAATATTTAACAGAATCACATTTCATTTAATAAAATTAAATGTCATTATTTGCTGTCAAGTTACAGCCAGATGAGGCCAATATCGCACGGTTTACCCTCTACATTCCAAACAGACGGATTCATAAAATTATTGTAATTTACTCATTCAATTTCCTCTTAAACATCTATGTTCGGTGATTTACTTTTATTTAATTACTGGTATTTCAGCAACAGAACATTGTACAGTTTGATTGTGGGAATATGGAACACGTTTGTCATCACTGTGGTGCTCTTCATTTTATCAACGAAAGAAACCGAGAACGTGTTTACACCGTCTGCTGCAAGAATAGAAATGTGAGCTACCCACCGTTGTTGGAGCTTCCTACCTTACTACATGATCTCTTCTTTGGCGACCACTTTCAGCGTTCTCATTTCTTGACTAACATACGAAAGTACAACAGCGCATTTCAATTCACATCTATGGGGCACAAATCGGAGCGGCCACGGGGTAGCGGACCTCAGACGTATAACATTCACGGACAAGTGTACCATCAAATAGGGAACAGAATTCCACGAAATGGTAATATTATTATCGATATATATTCTTTATTAATTTAATTATATTAAATAATTTCAATAATAAATAAAATTTAATTACAAATTATAGATGAACCAAAACAGTACTCTCAACTATACGTTTTAGATTCACTTCAAGCAACTGAAGAGCGACAAAAGCATCCATCGAACGAAAAACTATCTTCTGTACTTCTTACTCAAATTGACAACGTCCTAAGAGCACATAATCCTTACGCTGCGGCATTCAAAATGATGAAGGAGGTTGTTGACGATGAAGCTCGCCAAGCTGGAAGTGAAGGACGACAATCACAAACAGTCCACATGTGGATATTTGATACGGCACAAAAAGTTTTCCAACCCCCACGACTCAAATCAAACGAAGTCGCAGTTGTATATAAAAGTCCGGACAACGGTCCCCCTGTGAGTCGTGCAATTTGCGTAATGGACAGACCTACCAGTCAGCTTCGATCTGTACGTCACGACGATAAAAACTTGGATTCGTTGACGTATCCACTACTTTTCCAAAAAGGAGGTAATCACGCATATTAAATAAAATTAAACAATTAAATCCTGTTAAACATTACATTTCTATACACGTTAAATAATATTTAACACACATTTTCAAAGGTTTCGGCTGGGAATACTATACAAAAGCATTACGTTTGGTAGACAAACACATTTGCATTCGTGACTACTACGCATTTCGTCTTCAAGAAAGGAGCGGGCAGCTCAACCCGTTGATTCACGCTTGGGATTTAACGCAACAACTGTTTTGTGATTTTTGGGTTAAAGTGGATACCCATAATTTAGAATGGTACTCTACACATCAAACAGACCTCAGAGTTTCAAACTATCTTGGTATGATGGACTTTCTACACAATGAAGCAGATCGAACAAATTCTAAGCCTGGAAGCGTTTACATTCTGCCGTCAAGCCATCCTGGATCAGACCGTGCAAGACAACAAAAATATCAAGATTCCATGGCAATTGTACGTAAATGCGGCAATCCCCATTTGTTTATAACTTTTACGTGTAATGCAAAGTGGAAAGAGATCACGGACAACCTTCTAACAGGGGAACAAGCTATACATAGACCGGACTTAACATCACGGGTTTTCAATATTAAATCGAACCAATTTATTAAAGACATTGTAAAAGGTCGTTTGTTTGGGAAAGTTAAAGGCTACAACTTTGTGATTGAGTTTCAAAAACGCGGACTTCCACACATGCACTTACTCCTTATTTTAGAAGAACCAATTGACTCTGTTGAAGAGATTGACAAGTTGGTGTGCGCTGAAATACCGGACCGGAATGAAAATTTAATATTGTTTAACATGGTCACAACATTTATGATACATGGACCTTGCGGTGACTGCAATAGAAAATCCCCATGCATGACGAAGAATAAGACCACTGGTCAATATGAATGTGAAAAGAAATTTCCAAAGGATTTTAGAGGCCAAACAGTCAGAGAAAATGATGCCTATCCGCGCTATCGGCGACGTGACAATAGGCAATTGAACCTTGAAAAGGGGAAGCAGAAAATTGACAACTCCTGGGTCGTCCCGTATAACCCATATTTATTACTCCGTTATAACGCTCACATCAACGTTGAAATTTGTGCAAGCATAAAAGCAGTAAAATACATCACAAAGTATATGCACAAAGGACCGGATCGGGCGGTTATTGTCGTGCAGGAGAAAGGTAATTAAATTATATTAAATAATATTAAATGTTATTAATATTAAACACTGTTAAGGTTTCCCCGCAAATGCTTTTAACAGATGGGGAAGATACTACAATGAACTACAATGAAATCAAATCCTACATTAACACTCGGTACGTTAAGTTCATACCTGTTAATATCATATTTAATTATATTAAACCAACCATAAATTTAATTATATTAACTTTTTAGATATGTATCGTCACCTGAAGCAGCATGGCACCTCTACGGTTTCGAAATGGATGGTAAGTCCCATACAGTTTGCAGACTCGATGTACATCTTCCTTACCAGCACCGTATCATATTCGGTGAAGGCCGTGAGGAAGCCTCCGCGACTTCCCTTCAAGTCAACCAAACCAAGCTGACACAGTTTTTCCACCTTTGCGAAATTGATGCAATTGCCCGAAGCTTGCTATATTCCGATATACCGTTGCGGTATGTCTGGAAAAACAAAATGTGGCGTGAGAGGGATACTAAAAGAAAATTACCTAACAACGTTATAAGTAGAATGTATGCCGTGTCCCCCAAGGATTTTGAAAGGCAATTTAATTATGTATCATAAGACTTATATTTAATATTGTTTAATTTGCTAAAATCCTTGAAGCAATTACTTAATGTGATTCAATCTTCACAGATACTGTTTGCGTTTACTTCTTCTTCACGTTAAGGGACCAACATCTTTCGAGGACTTGAGAACAGTTGATGGAGTCATCTGTCCTACCTTTGCAGATGCTGCTAGAATGTTACATTTAATTCAAGATGAAAAACACTGGGAAGACACTCTAACTGAAGCAGCTGTTTTCCAAATGCCAGCCCAACTTCGACAGCTCTTCGCTGTCATTTGTGTTTTTGGAGAGATTGGAAATTCGTTGCAGTTGTATGAGCAATTCAAAAGCAGTTTATCGGAAGACATAAAGCATCGTGTGTGTACCTGTGTTGCTGAATGTGTTCAATTAAACCATGTTCAACAAATTGAAAATGAACTATTACAAGAACTATCTTTTTTGTTTCTACAACTTGGAAGCACATTGCAGGACTTTCGTTTACCGGAACCAACTGTAGTGCAATACATTCGAGAAGTATTCGACACACGCTACGAATTAACAAAATTTAATGACATGGTCCAAACATTAAATAATGAACAGAAGAAGGCATTCAATGTTATAATAATGTCGGTGCACAAAACTACAAATGGTAGGATTCCTTTGTTTAATTTTGGTGTATCAAATTCTTCTACCAACATTGGAACATGCTACTTCCTGGACGGCCCCGGTGGATCAGGGAAAACGTACTTATACAAAGTATGAAGCGTATATTCAACAGTATTTAACATTCCGTTTTCTTAATATATTAAATATTATTTAATTAAATTTTATTTAATAACTTGGATTGTAATAATGCAGGTCATAATGCACTACATAAGAGGTAATGGGGGATCCGTAATTGCTATTGCACCAACAGGAATAGCAGCGTCATTACTACCAGGAGCACGTACTATCCATTCGCGGTTTAAACTTGGATTAAATACAACTGAAGACACCAGGTCCCCAATCACAGCAAACTCCACTGCGGGACAAGAACTTATTAAATGTGATTTAATCATTTGGGATGAAATCTCAATGACGCACCGATATCTTTTGGAAATAGCAGACTCGCTCCTTCGAGATTTAACATCCATTAATAATCAACATTTGCCAACAAAAGCATTTGCCGGGAAAACCATATTAGTCGGTGGAGATTTTCGTCAGCAGCTTCCGGTTGTGAAGCATGGCACTAGAGCCTCAACTGTCGAAGTTTCCGTTAAATCATCTTTTTTGTGGAATCGATTTAAACGATTAAGTTTAATCAATAACATGAGGACAAATTCTAACGAACGACAATTCGCGGAATGGCTTTTGCGGTTGGGAAACGGAAGGCTTAAAA
Source organism: Harlomillsia oculata (assembly GCA_019776145.1). Taxonomy (NCBI): domain Eukaryota; kingdom Metazoa; phylum Arthropoda; class Collembola; order Entomobryomorpha; family Oncopoduridae; genus Harlomillsia; species Harlomillsia oculata. The sequence goes on from JABASF010001107.1 coordinate 25,106, forward strand.
ATGAACCGGATCCAAAGGATGATTATGTAAAACTTCCAACCAAATTCCTGTTACCTAACGATAATCCTGGTCTGTTAATTGATGCAATTTTCGGAGATCAAATATCGTCTACTAACCACGAACTGACCCTTCAAAAAGCTATTTTGTGTCCAAAAAATGACGACGCAGCAGCAATAAATGAAATGGTTTTAAATAGGTACAATTTTGCTTAATAATGCAAATATTAAATTTTGTTTAATTTTGTTCTTTTAAATTTTAAATACTGTTAAATTTTATTAATTACTGGATTTATGTTACGCAGGTTGGAAGGAGAAGCGCGCCAGTACATTAGTTGTGATGAATTCGAAGTTGAAGATGATTCTGATGAATTCATACCACCAGTGGAATACCTAAACAGCCTGACACCATCTGGACTTCCCCCTCATAAATTGAATATAAAAGTTGGCTGTATTGTAATGTTGCTTCGAAATTTTAACGCAAGTAAAGGCCTCTGCAATGGCACAAGACTCATTGTGAAGAACATGTCACAAAATGTATTAGATTGCGAAATCGTAGGTACGTCGTTTAGTTTTGATTAACAAAAATGTTTCCTTTTTTTACGAATTTAATTTTATTTAATTTCATCATTTAATATTTTGTCTTTTGAAATGGTAGGTGGAACTTTTGCCGGGAGCAGAGCTTTCCTTCCAAAAATAAGATTGTGTCCATCTGATATTGACATGCCGTTTAAACTTAAACGTCTACAGTTCCCCGTCCGGGTCTCTTATGCAATGACTATAACAAAATCTCAAGGTCAAAGTCTATCAGATGTAGGTCTTTACTTACCAGAGCCTGTGTTTACCCATGGTCAGCTGTACACCGGATTCTCAAGGGCAACATCTGGAGATAGGGTGAAAGTTCAAATTGGTGGCAAGCTTACAATGGGCAAAATTCAACAATATACAAGAAACTGCGTTTATCCAGAAGTATTGTAATTTAAGTTGTTTTAAATTAGTTTAAATTCGTTTTTTTATTGGGCATTGTCATTCTCTTATTTAACATTATTAAACTTTATTCTCTTTAGTTCAATGATAAACAGTGGATATTAAATAATATTTAACTCAATTACAGAACGAAGTTTATGTACAATTTAAGTTTCATTTAATAAAAAATGATGTGATAATAAGGATGTAATATCCAAATCGGTCTGCTTGAAATTTAATTTTATTTAATGCGGTTTGTTCCAAATCGGTCTGCTTGAAATTTAATTTTATTT
>JABASF010001108.1:0-26357 GCA_019776145.1 Harlomillsia oculata
TCGTGTTCCAATAAGAGTCTTACTGCTTCAAGGTAAGGTTACCGATTTTCCTTGAAATGAAGTTAAATAACAATTTCACAATCCGTTAGCAAAGCTAGCATGCTTTAACGATTACATTTATTGTATTAGAATTTGCGGATTCTGCCATTCTAAACGGAATAAATAGTACCACAACAGCTAACGAAGATATACCATCCAGTTCCTCAAATCCGTTCTTATCTGAAGAGAAAGAATCGCCATTGGATTCAGCACTTCAAGTCCTGCAAGTTGTCACTTCACAGCGAAGTCAAAAAGTTTACAATGTGACAAACGCCCGAGGTCATGTCGTTCGTTTGAGTCTGTTCAAAGCAGCGTACAAAGTAGGGGAAGACATTGTGGGTTGTTTGGACTTTTCGGAATCAAATGTGCCGTGCATGCAAGTTGCTGTGACTCTAGAAAGTGTTGAAGAGGTGACTCCAGAATGTCGAAAATCGGAAATCCAACGTCCATGTGTGCAATCCGTGTCCAAAGTCCATGAGATGGTCATTGGTTTCCAACAGTCACATTTCGTTCTTCCCGTTCCGCTTCACGTTACTCCGAGTTTTCATACTGATCTTGTTACATTACGATGGAGGCTACATTTTGAATTTGTAACTAGTACAGAAAGTGCGTCAAATTCTGGTTTGAAACCATTGCAACCCCCTAAACCTGAAGACATGGATGGTTCTCTTTGGCAAGCTCCAGCTTCCGTGAATATTGAAACAATGGTGTGGGACCTGCCGGTGAAGCTTTACCCTAATCTTCCGTCGTATCTTTCTCTTGGCCTTCAGATGCAAACTTCATTCGATATGACAATTAATAATAATAGTACGAGCTCTGCGGCTAGCTAAGTTATAAGTAGTCATCTAATGTCAATGGTACGTATTATTTTTTAGCAAAGACTAGCGGTAATAACTAATAAGACCTTATCCAAAGCAATAATACCAAAAATGTGTTTTTTTTGCTGTATAATATTAATGTTTCGCCTCAATCTGGAGACACTATAAATCATGCTTGCAATACGCTGAATCGGTATGGTTAATATATAATTGAAGATCTAAGGACGCAAGTCAGAGTTTCGCTAAATGTTAGCTCCTAATTTCTTATTCTTCTTTAATCTTTATATTCAAAATTAGTTTTTAAAAAACCGTGACCGTGACTTGTTCCGCGGATCTTGGAATAATATAGGTAGAACAATATTAAAAGCTAAATTATTACATTGTATTTATTGCCTTTTGGGATGATTTGATTTCATATTAAATCAATATTAAATGCTATTAATACAAACAGCATTTTATGACTGAGCATTTAAATCCAAGGTGTCCACCCACAGTATAGAGAATAGAGGATCTGCTTATCGGTCGCTAAATGAACGAGCGCATCAACGATTTCAGTGTCACTGATTGACGCATTATCCGCCAAGTTAGTAAGATCAGGAAACGCTTGATGAATCACATCATCATACGTCGACCCGAATACAATTTTACACTTATGGGTATTTAACTCTTGAATCAAAATTTTGGCTGGATGAAGTCTATTTAATTTGTGCTGTAAAACTTGTATTGGCATCCATTCACCAACATTGCCTTCTATGTCCACCGACGAATTTTCTGCCGGTTTCATTTCCAGCCAGCTTATCGATGGCTCTTTAACAAAAACATCGACAACGGATAAAATCTTTCGAGATGAAGCAAGTAGAACATCGTAAAACATGAAGCATGGTTTCTTTGAACAATCCTGAGTTAACAAAAATAGATTTAATGTTTTCAAACGGAAAAAAGCAAATTATAAGCGACCTGACAATAATGTGATATAGTAATTTATTTTACCATGGGGTCCATACGGTCCAAGAAGCTGCTGAATCTGCGGCGTAAGTCGAAATGGAACTAATTCAGGAATCGGTTGCAAAATAATTCCAGTGCCGAATGCGCGACCAAAGTCAATGCCCAAACATTGAGCTGTGTCAAAAGAAAGTAAGCAATTTTCCAAGTGACGATCTCCAATACCGAGAATCCAATGCACGAGACACATGGTGGCATACGATCGAATCATTCTTTGTCGTATAATGAAAAAGTCAGAGTGCGAAATACACCGACTTTTAATGTTGTCCCTGTATACATAAATAATAATAATTACTGTTCATATGAAAATCAGATGGAGAAACTGGTTTATGGTTTTATGTTTATCACTTCTTCCTGTATGTATTTCACTTCACCACCGGAGTTTAGCAAGCCTTACCTGAACAACCCTTGAGGAATGCAACGGCATATTTGATCAAAGCGATTTTGGGCATCTTCACGACTTGTTCCTTTGGTCATTTCCCAGTACACTTTATGATGCGGCTGACGAAACAGCATTGGACAAAACGATTTTAATACACTTAATGATTTTTCTGTGTACGTACTCACGTCTTTGCCGAGAATAAAGGATCGCAAGGGCACGGTCTTCTCTACCCATTCAAGTATTCCGAAATTTTCATTCATAGGAATGACCGAGTATGTCAAAATTGACAGGTTTCTTTGTCGGCATTGAGGATTCTCTTTAAATAAGACATTACAAATTCGAAAGCACTGTTGAATTCGTTCATCTTGACGTAAATCATCTCCAAACTTTGCCAAAAATGAATGGGTCTTCCCGTCATTTCCCATCATGGTTATCCGAATTGGTTTCATTACCGAAGGTAGTACTCTCACCTATATAATTTTGAAACATATATTTATACGTTCTATTGATTTCATTCACTGAGATTATGACTATCAATTATAACTTATAGCACAGCCACAAAGTACAATGATACTGATATGTACTATATAAGTTAGATTACCGTCGGAATAAAAGACACAATCTTGGCATGTAGGTTAACGTTCGGCTTGGCGACAGTCTTATACAGTCCTGGAATCTCCAATGTACAGTTCGAATCCATGAAATGAAATCGTGCCAGCCACGGAGACAACTCAGCAAGATTCAAATTACCAGGACGAATACTAGATTTCTGTAGACTTTGAAAGATTTTCAATGCTCCTGTACAAACATTGGACAAACGTGAAGCCGCTTGCTCGGGCAATGATGAAACAGACTCAGTCATATCATCCGAAAGTTCCTTAACAAATTCCACTGAGTCCTTCAGTTTTGAAAGAATCTGTATTATTGAAATAATGTTAAATTAATTGAAGCATGGTCACTACATGCATACTACAGAAATGACATTTTATTGCTAGAAGTACAACATATATTACGTTTTGTGCAAACGATTGATGAACTTTCCCATAAAAGTTTGGCTGTGTGACAATGGCATCCAGTTTTTCAAGTAAGTTTAATAACACCTGCCTCACTTCCCCGATGGATGAGACTTGTTTCGCAAGGACACGTTGAAGCTGTTCAAACACAGACTTATAATAAAGCTCTGGTAAAATTAATGCAGAAAGTGCTTGCGCAAACTCTGTTGAAACGAATCCAGCATTAACTCTGAAAATGAACAAATTAACAAAGTAAATTCAAGGCAACCGTTACATGAATGAAATCATGACAGGTGTACGTGCAATCTTAAATCCAAAAATGATATTGAATGTAATATCCATATTATTTACTTGGCTAAACGATTGGAATATTGAAGTTGAAATGCATGTGGATAATCAACCATTATGCGACTAATAGTTGACTCCAAAACATTCAAGCTTTTTTCTTGTGAATGAGTGATTAGTTGATCCAGCCAAGGCAAGAACATCCATGAAGGAACACCGGCTGCCAGAGGGGTGAAAGCTTCTCTCACATTTTCGTGTTCACGAATTACAGCAAAAACTGTTGGGAACTGTAAAATCGCTTCTGTGACACCAAACTGCATAGCTCGCAAGACTGAAGAAACGGTAATCAAATTTAATTCTTCGTCTTGTTGAAATTGATCACCAAAACTGCTCATTAGAAACGAAACAAAGCTTGTGCATTTCCATATGCATTTGACCCACTTCGAGTCCACAATTCGAATTTAGTGTTTGTTGACTCTGAGCTTTGAAATCTTTAATAAATGTCGCTACATTGTGAGGAATTTCAGTTGCTGAATTGCTACGAAGGCCGAGAGCCTTTCGTATGCTTGCAAATTCTGAAACATCACTAATGGCCTGAAACTCAAGAAGATTTCTCAGTAAATCAGAGCGGATTTCCACAACGTTAGGTTCAGGATATAATTTCTCTGCGTACAAACATAATGCACATATAACAATCCGTAAAACACAATCAAATGATTAGGTACTTGTCTAGTAATTTCATATTAAATTATTACTCACTTATTCTTGACCAAGCAGATGACCAGCCTGCAACCCACTCATCTTTAGTAATATCCCCATGAAACTTCGTGAGGTAACGACAATACAGCTTTCTCCATTCCAGATAGTGCATCTGATCAAGATTTTTTCCAATGTCTTTCGATTTAGAAATGTACGAAGTTGCAACACTAAAGTTTCCTTCGTTAATTGCTAATTTCAGCACGGAAAGTTGTTGCTTGAATGCCAGCAGATGCACTTCATCAACTAACTCGGTAGTAACATCTCGACTAGAACAAAAGTAGTCATTAGTAAAGTGGTTTCCGAATAAATCTTAAAGAAGCTGAGTTCATTACCCAAATTCCAAAGCACACGGTGCAGAAACTGAATGCAGTTCTGTGCATAATCGAAGTGCAAAATAGTCTCTGAAATGATCAATATGACACACATAGAATACGTTGCATTCAGTTAATTCAGCAATCGCTTACTAGTTTTCGTATATAATTTGCTTACTTTTGACCAGCAAGGATATCAGCATTCGACAATGCTACGGATGATTGGGCCACAGAGGAACGCGTCCATTTGCCAACTAAACATTTCGTTTTCTCAACAACACTAATGGGTTCGAAATCCTTATGCCAATTTAAGTAATCCTTAAGTGCAGCACATTGATGAAGTCCAAGCATTTGTTCTTCCTTCTGTGGTAGTGAAAGGCGGTGAAAGTTTTCAAACGCCATGAGAGATGATTCCAAGGCGGAATCAAGTAAAAATGCACTTTGTGGTGTTTCAGCAACTAAATGCGAAGCCATCCACATAGCTAATTCCGTGGGAAATCTTTGCGATAACCATTTCCAATCATCATCCTTCTGTCGTACTTCTAAGAGAAACTTGTGAAAAACTTTGACGTTTTCGCTATCCTCTTCTTCATCGGAACGATCTCGAAATATGATTTGCAATCCTGAGGTTAGTTTCAATGGAAGAATTTCTTCAGTGAACTCCGAATCTTCAAACAAATCTTCAATGTTGAGACCTATAGGAAACTTTTTAGATGAAAATAAATCTTCCCATTCCGAGAGTTTTGCCATACATGAGTTTTGAGCATTTTCCCATAATTTTAATCGAATCGCCGAATTACTTTCCGAATTTTGCTTCTCGTCTTCCACTAATCTTGAATACAATTCAATCGCAGTAGTAAACTGTCCAATACTCTCTTGGTGAGTGGCGTCTTTAGCCATTTCGTATCGACTTTTAAGGATGTCACTGGAACCGCAAGCGGAATTAAAAAGGTTCTTCAATACGTCTATTTCTTCTAGGGCTTTGTAAAATTCAACTAAACGAAGCCAAACGTCGGATTTTTCACTGTCTTCAGTAATTGCTAGCCTGCTTCGTTTGCTTGTTGTAGGAACGACTTCTCCATTATCAGCATGACATTCCAATTGCAATATCCCCAGAGTGTGCAAATCAAAGGATTTGCATACTGCTGAAACTAGTGACGGTTGGACTAGAATTTGATTCTCTTGGCACATTTCTATAATCACAGCAGCAAAATGTGGACTTAAAGACGATGCGTAGTTTTTCAAAACCTTATCAAACGTGATTTTGGCATCGTCGAGAAACCTCTGCTTTTTCCGACTTTGTGCATCTTGCTCAAACTCTTTGACAATGCTAGTGAACAAAATCAGGAGAAAGTATCGCCCAATTTCTTCATCTACTTTAGCTAAAGCAGCCAGAGATGACAGCAAGTCTCCATGATGTATCTGAATATCAGGAAGATCTCCAATACGGTAAGATCTGACTAAACTTACTCCACTTATCTTATTCTGCTGAAATTCGACAAGCTTTTCTTGCTGTCTTTCTTTTCTGTCTTGCTCGCGACGAACAAAAAAGCCAGCGTCTTCGTTACGCTTGTAAAACCGCCGTCGCATTGACATGAGTAATCCCTGACTCTGGGAACTTTGTGTGCTATCAACATTTTCAGAAGGAGACGGGCCAGATTTTAAATTCATTCCGACCTGGGCCTGGGACCCATACCAGTTATTACCATCGTCCAGATCCATTGACAGAGACTGTAATGTAAAATTCCCATCACCTTGAAGTGTAGGTGTAAACTGGTGTCTTGCAAGTGTCGCTCTTATAAGATTCATTCCCAACCCGCCACCACGTTGACTTAAAAGAGATGCCTGAACACCCCTTGGAAGTAGTGTGAACGCTTGAGACGACGACAAAGATTCTGCAAACAATGGCTGAAACGTAGAATGCCTCATTCGCCATGAAGTGTCAAGTTTGTACTCTACAAATTGGCACTCGCTCAACGGCTGTGGAAATATAACTTTCTTGTAGTCTGGAGACAAACTGCATCTCTTCAGTATTAAATCCACTGAAACTGAAACCGCATGTTCATCATCTCCAATGCTTTCCATGAGCTCTAGTAGCAAATCTGCAGAATGCTTCCAGCTCCGAAGGTTTTCTTCCCAAAACGCACTCACGATATCTTTCACAGCTTTATCTTCATCGCAATGCAAACGAAGGAACGTTTTCAAATATGGTTTTAATTGTGATGGATCTTGAGTCTTATCTTCGCTAAGTATTTTGTAAAAATGACGTACTACACTGGCGTACTTTGCTCTTAACTCAGAGTTTGAACATTTTTCAGCGTCTTTCACCCATTGAATCAATGTGAACATTCTCTTCTTTTCGACATGCAATTCGAATACTTCAATTAGCTTAAGCGCTTCAGCTAATTCCAATTCATCTTTACAGACATTGTAGCGAAAGACATGCCTGCCTTCTAACTCGATAAAAAAGTTGTTTACAATATTCTTACGATTTGTGTCGGTTGATCTTTGAATCTCAAGCTGCAGCAGAGGAAATAATAATTTGAGAGTTTCGCCCTGCATGTTTTGCTTAGAAAACATCCGAAACAAAATGTTTTTAAAACTTGTAAGAAACTTTAAATAGTGCTTTTGAATACAATTTAGCACAGTAAGAAACATGGATGGGCGCAACGATTCTTCTTTGCCTATTTTCTTTTGCAGCATGTCCAAAAGTTTTTCTTGATGAGCAAACTGGGATTCTTCCATTTTCTGCAGGAATAAACCTATTGTTTCCGCTGCTGCAACGTAGCTCTTTTTCGTAGTACTACTCAATCCGACATTCAAATAGCGATCCGCGAATGTTGAAACGTAATCAAATTGACAAGGAATTTGCCCACCGAGCAATATACCTTTGGCAACATCTATTACAATTTTTGGTTCTAATGTGTTCAAAGTGTCGTAGGGAATGATTTCGGTTGGTGAGTCTGTTGCCCAACACTTCACAACGGCTTGAAGAATTTCAAGATTATGACTGTAAATATCCTGCCGTGTAAGGTTGGTGACTTCATCCCGATAATCCAAATTCTTGAAAATCATATCGATGAGTTGGCGAGTGTTTTCTGTCGTAGGCTTCGCTACAGCCGACCAATCCAAAAGCATAAGAATTACATCTTTGGTGAAATGATTTAGTTGATTGAGCCCGAAAAAAGTTGTCACAAGTTGTTCAATGATACAATCTACAACATGCATCGCATGCGGTTGTACAAGTTCACGACAATTTAAGAAGACACCTAAAATAAATGCTTTCACATTTACGTGAGTTTCTCGTCTTTTTAAATGACGTAACATATGACTAAACCATTCCGGTAATTTAGCACCGGGTTTGGCCTGTTCGGTGAAAGTAGACGTGACATAATGTATTGTCTCAACGAAAGGAAGCATACATTCGTGTTCATTGACTTCGTGCCTATCAAGAATCACACTAACAGCTTGCTTCCTCTGTGACTGAGACGGTGGTTGTGGCGCTGCTGATTTTGTTTGGGTTGATGGTTTCTGCTGGGGAGAAGTCAGTCGATTTCCAAAAATATTCTGATAGAATTCACTTGTTTCAACTACAACTGAAGTAGTAAAGTCAAAATGCGTTGATTCGGATGCTAAGCTGCTTTGTGCCAAAACAATTCGACTTGTATCAAAAATATTCGCCAGCCGATGCGGACGCTTATTGACATCTCCTTCAGCATTTTCGGAAGGTTCAACCTTATCAAATACCGGCGTTTGATTACCAAGTACCACAGGAAATTGAAATGGGTTTGTTGTATCGACAAGATTTTCTATCAGATTCTCTCTCTCTTGCTGCCAAGAAAACAGAAATCCAATAAAGAATTTCAACTCCGTTTGTGTACATTTAATTAGAGCGCTGAGGGCGTTGTAAGCCGCGGAATTACACTCGAAATTAGCTTTGCGTAATTGGTCATTTCTGTGCTGCGGAATACTGCTTTTTTTGAATAGAGAACAAGGTGCAAAAATGTGCTTTAACAAAGGATGCGGACTTTTTCCATCGGCTGCAACTTCACATCCATCTTTTAAACTTGCCTTCTGATACGCTTGCCACAACTCTGTACCTTTAACAAATGTCGGGTTCGTTGCTAAACACAAAAGTTCAAGTAGTTCGAACCCAATTTTCTTCAAATTCCAGTCGAATTCTTGCTTGGCTTGCATTTCTGTGAGCTTCTTAATCGCATAAATCTTCAAACTGAAAAATTTTTCAAGTGTATTTTCCGGAATAGCATACAGAAATGGCAGCAAACATACTTGACATGCGGCTGAAACGTTTCGAAACTCGATGTCGCTTTGTCTGATGATAAAATTATACGCATTTTCAGCAAACTGCATCTGCTCTGACTGAGATAGGTTGTCCACAGAACCTTGAATTTTTTTCTTAACATCTTTGAAGAACAGCGGATTCGTCGTACTCGTTGACGAAATCACAGCAGACTTCTCAACAATGCGTATAATTGAGGTCAACAATCTATGATTACTTGGCATTTTTTCAAACACAAACAGTACTTTTGCTACCAACTTGCTTATATAGCTTTCTTCCTCTTCCCATTTCAACGAAGGCTTAATATCGACTTTCACCACATGTTCTAATCCATGTCTGAAATAGACAACAAATCAGACTTTTTAAAGAGCCTACTTATGATTATGATTTCGTAATAAGAATAAAGACATCAAAATATTTTACATAGATTGGTCGACAATTTCACTTGTAGAAGAAAGTGCAAATAGAGGGAAAAAATGGATGTACTGGATCTTTTCTTTCAGTGACAGGTGATTTGCCGACATTACGTGATGTCCCGACCACCACTGAACTAACTGAATAGAATTTCGACAAGCATTGACGTTGAGGGAGGCCAAACCGGAAACGATCTTGCTTACTGTATGCTTATCACAGTTCAAATGCAATGGAGTCCAAACTGATACGGTGTTCTCCACCAATTTTACAGCATACCGTTGCCTCAACTGCTTCTTGCTTCTCACAAGGAGTAACAGCTTTTCAACCAAATGTGCCAGTTGATCCATGCTGACTTTCTTCGTCAAAGTTTCAAGATCTCTTATAACTTCACATTCACACAATGCAGGTAATAATACATTTTGAGCGACTTCTCCTTTGGTACCCGAATGAAGCACTCGTTTATCTCGAATCATGGAAATTGTAGGATTGAATGTTATTCGTACAACGCAATCATCTTCTAACCCCAGTGAAACACAAAGTAGCAACAGGTCATTAAGCACACCAATAACACTAGTAGAAAGTGAAGCAGCCTCCAAGACTTCATTTCTCCCTACTTCAAACATAGTTGATTCAATGGTATTTAGCAACTGCATTCTGCACCGTTCCATCTCCTCTGTAAATTGTGACTGAATGTATCCAGTGTCGACAATAGCCCGGAACCACTTTGCCCACCCAATTGTTTCATTTAAATTTTCAACAAACGAAGTAAAATTGAAAGTAAAGCAGTCTCTTATAACGTCAATACTTCCACAAGGAATCTCACAACTTTTCCATATTTGTACCAATTCCGCGACAGTCTCGATCGCACACGCTCTGAATGAGACGAATGAAGAAAACTGGGCGAACTCATGTCGAAACGATAATGGAAAATATTTTAAAAAGAAAGCATACTTTAGTAGTATTCTGTTAACCACCCTAAGCTTGTCTGTATCCATCGACTTCGCATCTAGTTTTGTAATATTTTGAGCGGATATCACAAACTTGTTTTCTTTCAGAGTAAATACTTCTGTCAAATCGTAACATTCTCTCGCCAAAAATACATACAAATCTGAAACACCGTCTAGCTCCGAAAGAAATGAGGAGTGAGTTTGGTCCGTATTGGATAGCATTCGTTTTTCAGCAATGCTTACCATTATTGGATGGCTGGTATCATTTTCGAATGTGCTTCGTTGAGTTCTTTCATACTGTGTGATGTACTGTTGCAAGGATCCGATTCCTGTAATGTAAATGATGGAATTCATAAGTAAAAAATTTGTTTGTCGCTGTTTAACGTTGGAAAATTAACTATCCTTTGAATGGGTATGTTGAGCATTACCTCGAATAAGTGGAGCGAAAGCTTTCACAAGCCGTAAACATTCTTCTCGATACACACGCTCTGTACGACTGCATTGTGAAAAGAATAAATCCACTAGTTGTTGTAAGCAAAACGGTTCTTTAATACCTTCAGGTGCCTGTCGACCCCTTATATTCTAAAAATTACAGTCCACGTTTAAAATCTTAAAAACTGCTCCTATATACTCGTCAAATGAAAACAAAATACCGTGTTGAAGAAATCTTTTTTCTTTATCACAATTCGCTCTAATTGTTTCACAGCCTGTTTTGTACTGCGGATAAGCACGGAACCTTCCGCCAATTCATGAGACAAAGCAAGGTTGTTAACGTACGAGTGAAATAGTATGAGAGTATAAGCATTTACAACATTATCGTTCTCGCGAAATATTCGATAAATACTATTGAATCCCAGCACGGAACCTGGAAATTCACAACATAAAGACAGCTTCAAACTAAAGCGTACTGAATGAAGGAGCACGAAAACGATCTTTCTCTAGAGTTTACCCTGGCGATATTGGGGTGCAGAATGAGTGCTCATGGCTAATAATGATTTCACAACTTGCTTTACAGACGCTTCGTTACTGTGCTTGATGCACCAATCAAAATATTCTGTTAAACAGGTTCCGCTAAAATCCCTCAAGCCGGAGTCGGTGTTTTGAGTCAGCCCATTCTGTTTGAAAAACGTAATTGATAATTATTAGGTATACGACGTACGGTATAGCATAGTATACATTACTAGTGAAACATGACTAGAAAGTGATTTTACCATAATAATTTGCAGCATACTTCCATGGAATACATTATTTGGCATTGTTGACCAATGCACAATTTGTAGTCCTAACGGATTAAACATTTGCCGAACAACAATATCACTGTCGCATCCTAGTTTTAGTACATTCGTGACAATTTTTGGAAATAGATCCTCACAGTTTTTTGAACTGTGAACAGCTATATCAAACACAATGTGCTTATGAGCTACATATAATAAGTATAATATTATATTTAACCTGAGTATACTTACAGTGTCCCAAAAAATAAATGGTAATACAGTGAAATAGTTCGCAAGCTGATGATCTTGTTTGTCTTTCTGCGGCATGGTCACATAGTTGAAACAAGCGTGGTATCAAATTATCTACACACGTAAAATCCTTTATGAAGTCAGCACGTCAGCAGTACATTATTATAACTTTAAAACATACCTAGAAAAATATCTGGTTTAATATCAGCAAATGGGACGGAATACAAGAGAAATTTGTCATCCATAGATAGTCCGTTTTCCAACTGGTGTTCCCTAATGTCAATCACCTGACCATAAGATCCAAGAAAATGAAGAACTTTTAATTGAACCATCTTTAATGTCACGTCCGGCTCATTCCTGTCAATTTTCTTGACAGTAGGATTCACAGCAGTGACATGCTTCTTTGCCAACGATTTCGTTTTGCGGCTCCTTTTCTCTTCTTGAAACGTGGTCTCTTTGCCTAAACATAAAGTAACCAAAGAAGCTTCAAAATCCCATTCCTTTACAGCATATGCTTTAAATCGTTACTTTTCTAACCCGACGTTATAAAGTAAGTCTTTAAAATCGGAAATAAATAATTGACAAAGGATTCCATGTTCTCTGTTGTAAATCCTTCCATTTGAAACCACCTATCCAATGCGTCTATTCCACGTAACGCCAAACGCAAACAGTTTCTTCCCGTTATAAACACAGTCTGAAATCAAATGACGAGAATATATAAACTTTCAATGAAAAGTTGCAACTAGCATAGTTAATAGTAATTAATTTGCCGTACATGAAGAATTTGCTTTAAGGAGTGAATGTTAACTATGACCATTTCATCTGGAAGCGACAGCCAGAGATCCAGCACGGAAAGTAAAAGATCGTCTCTAAATTCTTCAACACGTAAACCGAGTTCTTTGAAAAACGTGATGCTGCGGGTAAATGCTGAAGCTTCACTTTTGCAACTTTTAAAATAGTGAAAAGTCTTTGCTATTTCAAATATGCTGGCCAGCATCTTATAGAACCCACTAACTAATGGATGATTGCCGATGTAATTCAATAATTCCAGGATAAGCGGTTCAATCCATTTCTTAATCAAAGTAACGTCCAGTTTCTCAAGAATGCCTTGCCAGACGTCCACGAGGTTTATAAACAATTGAAAATCTTTAATAATATTTGCTTTCGTGTTGTACACAGGATCGACGTTATCCATCTAAAAACATAAACATTCTGTTAGAAACGCATCACTGAAGACTTTATTTTAACTACATTACTATCAGTAACATACCTGCTGGGCTATCGGGAATTCCTCCATATCATCAATAAATTCCAACGATAGATCTAGTTTACTCATTGTTGCAAGAACCCATTCCACAAAAACGTCAAATATTAATTCATTGACCGGCATGGGGAATAAGCCACCCCTACTTCCAGATTCTGTTTACAGGAAAATATGGACGTAGGTTTTTAACTATTGAAATTCGGATTGTATCACTATGATCTATGATATTCAAGTTAAACGTTGCTTACTGAAGAGAGCTATCCAAAACGGTAAGTAAGAGCTTGCAGCTTTTAAACCCAGTTGCGATCGAACTGACTTCTGATTTTTCTGATTGAAATTGTTACCTTGCGTCTCCAAATATGCTTCAAGAAGAACGTCCATTTCCACTTTCGTGGGACAAGAAATAATATGGATAAACACTTCATGAAGCACTCGTTGAAGGAAGGGTGTGCAGAATCGAAAATGCTTTGCAAATAGACTTTGAACCACTTTCAGAAACGAGAAATGAGCCACAGATCTGGAACGTTCAATCAGATCAGGGTAATGAATTAGTAGCAGACAGCTAAGTTGTGAAACAGTATCCAGTCTGTCTTGAAATGAAAGAAGTGACTCAGTGTCTTCAATGCTGACAGCAAATAGCATGTTTCCAACCGATTCCAGATATGTTGGTATCAAACTATGACTTCCGCTGTACTTGTCCTTTACAGGTTGGCCCATTCTTGTATTAAGAAAATAACATTCTCTTTTTAACAAGACAAAAATACCATGTGACAGGAGAATTCAATAAAGAACATACTCAATGATAATTGCCTCGACATGCTTCAAAATTTTAGCAAATAAGTCGTTCGCTTGCTCTTCGTCGGTGCATACATCGCAAAGAAGCCCCATACCTTTGACTGAAACAATTTTTGCATTTCTCCCACTCTCTATGTTGTCGAGAACACTTCGAAATTCTTCAAAGAAGAACTAAACAAAGATGGAAAATTAAATCCCAGTTACAACTACAGCATAAAGAGCATATTGAAGTTGAAGTCTATAAGTATAAATTAAAGGTACGAAGGAAAATGAAATAAAAATAACTTACATCAACAAAGAGCCTTTTGGTGTCATCATTTCCAGACGACTTCAAAAACACAGTTGTAGACTCCAAGAACTTAAAGATAGCCTTTAATCCTACTTTATGGTCATCCGAGTTTGCAGAGGTAGCCCAAGGAAGCAAATCGCGGTACCATCGTTTATAATCGTGGCACAAATTCTCAGCAAAGTAATCCGCATGTTTCGCTATGAGATCTAGTCCAGCTGATACACATACAATAAAACATTTTTGATACACTGAAAATGATTATGATACAAACCGAAAAAATGTAATGTCTTGTCAATTTTAACTAACCACGTTGAAATTCGCGTCGTTTAACCTTAATTCCTTGACCGACGACATGCTGAATAGATATTCCAGGATCAACCATAATGAGAAGTCGTTGGTATAAGTCTTTGCAAACCATGCTGTTGACGTCGATTGTCGTACCAAAAGGTATCAATAAGCTGTCAACGGCTTTAATGCACCCATGAAGTATAGCAGCTTCCAGTTTAAAATCCGTTGAATCCATCTGCATATTCCATTCAAAAAATAAACGTATAACACAAAGTAATCGTGGTTCTAAATGTGAAATTGCAAGTAACTACGAATGAATACCTGATATTTTATATTAGTTACTAGATGACCGAACAACTGATTAAATGCCTTATCCATAGTGGATTTCATAATAGGAATAGCTGCAATAGATCCTAGGAGAGCAAACATACTCCCACGAACTGTTGGTTGAAAGGTAGTCTTTTCAGTAGCCGGAAGCAATTGCCAGTACAATGCCGCCACGTCCCATTCTATGTCCATTCCTTTACCAAAATTAGTGAACAATGTAAGCAACAAGTCCAAGGCGGCTTGCTGTGTCCGTGCAGTTTCAAATGCTTTGCTCCAGTAAAGGTTGGCGATATGCTGAAATCGAAAAATGACACTATAAAAACTGAAATACAAGACATTATTTGACATTAACAATTATCAACGTAAAATGAACCTTAAACTGATAGCAGAGAAGAGGGAACAAATATCGCTTCATATGACCTTGATTCAACATCCATGTAATAAGTCTAAAGATTTCAATTTTAGCTTTCTCAAATGTTTCTACAATTTTTCTATCTCGTATCCTTTTTTGCATCCAAATAAGCAGTCCATCTTCCTCATTGAATGCAATCGCCAAATACTGATCTATAGTGTTGTTGTGTACAAATGACAATGAAACGTTTCAGTATCAGTATCAATCGTTTTGTTATTAACAATAATATTAAACAATATTGATGTTTATATTATTGTAGATTGATTGATGAATAGACAATGATTTACCAATTTTAGACCAATCAAGCCCGGCGTTCATAAAGAACATTGACACCTGATGCACGATCTCAAATGCAATTTCTGGTTCAAGGGTACCTTCGGCTTCACACCGTCGGAGCTGCAACAATATCGTCTCAATGCTGATATTCATTTTGTGATGGTGACTTGGTGACCACACGAATCCAGTCAGTCATCAACCTAAGATAGATTCAAAATCATTAAAAGTTAAAAGACTTTATTTTTCAATACGTTCAAGGTTCAACTGTTAGGATTTATATTTTAGGATTTACTTTACGTACCAAACCAAACGTGCAAACGTGATTCACACGATGTGAAATCTGATTTGTGAATTGTGAACATGTGAAAGAAAACAATTTGTACATACTGAAATTGAAACGTGAAACTGAAACGTTGAAACTTAAACACCTTTGAGAACGAGAAGTTGAATTGAAAGTTGAAAATTGAAATAGAAAAACAGCCGACGAGTCCAAATCCGACAACTCACGTATAGGTTGCTGAAACAATTTTCGCGCGGAGCCCACATGCGGCATTGGGCACTGTATTCCATTTCATTTGAATCAAATGCGAGGACTCAGAGCACTCCGAGGGCCTTTATTTTCCATCGTTTGTGTCGTTAACTTTAGCCGGGTTAACAGTAGACTGAGTAGACATCCTTCGTTACCATTCTTTTCTCAACATTGTGGACACTTGTCGTTAACGTCTATCATGAGTTCTAACAATATTACTCATACAGTGTGTGAAGGTGAAGAAGTTAAAGATAGTACGAGTAGTATTTTGAACGACTTTAGTGTAGTCTTATCTGGCAGGGCCAATGATTTCTACCCGGTCACGAAATACCGTTCCAAGTCCACTGGTTTGGAAGTTGTCCATGCTGAAATAGAAGGGCCGATTGTGAATGGATACATTGTATTGGGTATGTTGTATTTTAGAATAAACACTTGTCAATCGTAAAGCTGAAATTATTGGAATTGAATATTAAATTATTAATAAATTAACTTATAATTTATGATTGTATCTTTTAGCGACGCGCGCAATGGATGATAACGGCCTTCCTCATACACTTGAACATTTGATTTATATGGGTAGTGAAGATTATCCTTACAAAGGAGTTTTGGACGTCTTAGCGAACAAGTGCTTAGCCTCCGGAACGAATGCTTGGACTGGTAAATAAAATAATCGTTTTTTATGTTCAATTAATATCATATATCACATGATAAAGGTCAGTATTTTATAACACCCACCCATGCCTGTTCATTTGTGGTAGATGTGGACCATACTTGCTACACATTGACCACGGCTGGAAGCCAAGGATTTTGTAACTTGCTCCCCATTTATATGGATCATATTTTTTACCCCACACTAAGAAGTACGTTTATTAACTATTAACAATAATAATTATTTAGCTATTTACTGTTTGTCGTAGTTCAGTTTTTAAACTTAATGCTTTCAGGACAGTGCATACCTCACCGAGGTTCACCATGTTAATGATGCTGGTATGGATGGTGGTGTTGTGTATTCCGAACTTCTGGCTACTGAAAATTCGGCCGAAGAGCGATCACATACTACACTTACAAAGTGCATTTATCCGGAAACTTCCGGTTACCACTACGTATCAGGTGGTATTCTGAAAAATGTACGAGATTCTTGCAATAACGAAAAGGTAAGCAATTTTTAAGAATTGTATCATAATTTCATAACAAATAATTATACTAAATGGGTTGGTGAAATGAAGGGGTCCGTTCTATTGTTTTACTTTATGTTTCAAGGTCCGTCAATTTCATAAGACATTCTATAATGCTCGAAATGCAAGTTTGATTGTTTGCGGAATGGTTCCTGTGTCAGATTTGTTCAAATCTTTGGAACCAGTTATTCAAAAGCTGAACAAAAGGGTATGATTGTATTTATGCCTCTTNAGCTGAACAAAAGGGTATGATTGTATTTATGCCTCTTACAAGTTACAAGAGGTGAACCTACAAGAAAGTTGCTTACTGATATAGGGGGTTGTGGACAAATGGACAAAGCCTTGGTTGGAAGATACTGATGAAATACCGGAATCTATAGAAAAACGAATTCATTTTCCATCAGATGACGACGATGCTGAATCTTTAGTCACTATTGGATTCCGAGGACCTTCGGCAATCCATGAAATCGATGCGTGCGTAATATAGCTGTATGTTCATCAGTGTCAAAAGAAATATAATGCTAATTTTGAACTGTATTTTGCAATTTTTAGAATGGCTGCTATGCGTATTCTTTTTGAATATTTAACTGATAGCTCTGTGAGTCCTTTACAATTGGAATTTGTTGAAACAAAGAAGAGCATAGCTTCTCAGGTATGAATAATTCGAGTTTCAAACAGTTAAATTCTACGATTATACATTTGCAGCTGCGCCAGATATTTTAAATATCATTCAACTATTAACTCATAGGTTACGTACGCTGAGATGGAAAACAGTCGTACAACGTTTTATTTCCAGTTTGAAGGCGTTCCCGAAAATGAGTTAAAGAATGTGATTCCCAAGCTTCGTAAAACTTTACAAAAGCAGACGGAACATTTTGATACGAAACGCATGGTGGATATTATTAAGAAAAATATTCAAGAGGAATACAGTTCAATGGAAAATTCTCCACATAGCTCCATCGCTTACGCTGTAATTGGGGACTTTCTCTATGGATCTGATGACGAATGTACATTTAGCCGACGAATTAACAGCGCGAGCACTATTAAAGAACTGCTTGATAAACCGGCCAGTTTCTGGACAACAATGATTACTCAAAATGTATTAGAGCAAAAATGGATTACAATATATGCAGTTCCAAGCAAGAAAGAATACAAGGAAATAGCTTCATTGGAAGAAGCTCGGGTTTTGCAACGCCATGAGACCTTGGGACCACCTGGTTTAATAGAACTTGGTGTGAAGCTTCAGGAGGCCATTAAAACAAATGCGACGCCTGCACCCGCATCACTCCAGGAAGATATGGAGGTTCCTTGTACCGATCGAATTTCGTATCACATGATCACTCGAATGGAAAACCCAGATTGGGCTAAAGATTTAAAATGCAATTTGTACGTGGATGACATTAAGTCCAACTTTGTTTATGTAAGTTTGAACACATCAATACATTATTGTATTCTTTCGCTATGTAATGTGCTTCGTGCACAGAAGAGAGAGAGAGAGAGAGAGAGAGATCTCTCTTCGTCTCTCTTCTGTGTGCTGCATGCAGTATAAACTGACATAAATTGTTTGTTTTTTTAAGCTGACGGTCCTAATGGATACTTCGGAGATTCCGGCAGATTTGAAAAAATATTTGTCATTGTTTCGTGAAGCATTAACTGAGTCACCGATTCGTTTGGACAATGATACGGTACTCACTTTCGAAGAAGTTGTCACTGGTCTTAACCGTGACTTGTTGAATCATGGTTGCTCGATTGGAGTTGATGGTGGTGGTAGATTCAAGTGTGGAAGTTATTCACATTTGTTCTGTCTCTATTCTCAGGTTGGTTAATCTGCTACTTCAAAAGCACAAAAGCATTTATTTTGTTTACGTTTGTCTTGGTTTGCCTGTTCAGATTGAAATGGATAAGATCGAAGAAAGCTTAGATTGGTTGCGTTTAGTACTTTGGAAAACTGAATGGAGCGGTGATCGTCTCAAAGTACTGGCCAATAAAATGGCCACCGATGTAAACCGATTGAAGAGAAAAGGACATCGTATGAATTCAACTATTCTCAAAGACATATTTTACGACACCGAAAGCAATGTGAGAAACGTCAGCATGATACGACAACAGAAATTCTTGAAAGACCTGGACTCAGAAACAAAACTGAAAATGAAGCTGGAAAAAATACGAAGCATCTTAACAATTCCTGGTAACATGACAATCCATGTTGCAACCACTTTGGACAATGTTAATGCTAAGTTGTCCGCTAAGACTCCTGGTATGAACCTGGGAATATTGCTCGAAAAGACTTTCGCATTTCCAGCTGGGGCAGAGGCTAACAAACGACTTGCAAACGATCCTGACATCAAGTGGATGAAAAAGACTGAAGATTTGAAAAAGGATCCTAAGCAATTTGCAATGGGAATAGCAGATGAATCATCGTATTTATCTTTTGCTGGTTTTGGGATTACAGATTTTAATGATCCAGAACTTCCGCTTCTGTTGACCGTTATTCAGTACTTCTGTCAAACGGAGGTAAGTTGTACTATCTCAGTCAATTCTACAAAATAGCATGATGTGTAACTTGAGAATATAATCTAAAATTTGAAATTTCAGGGCCCATTTTATAAGGGAATCCGTGGTGCTGGCTTCTCGTACGACTTTAATATGGATGCACGACCCAGTGAAGGCCTCATTCTATTTACACTGTTTGAGAGTACCGACCCCGTTGGAGGTTACAAAGCTGCTCGAGATATTTTGTTGAACCATTTGAACGGAACGGAGCCATGGTCTAAGGAGTTCCTTACTGCTGCCAAAAGTTCCTTAATCTTTGAAATCATTGAAGGCCAAAAAACGCCTTTATCCTTGGCATCATCTTCGTTGTCTTCATACTACCGTAAGGTGCCTGTAAATCATTCACGTCGAACCATTTCGAAGGTTTCACAAGTACAACTCGAAGAGTTACAACCAATCGCCGAAAAATTCTTGCTGCCTTTGTTTACTAAAGACGTTAGTAGTGCATTAGTCTGTCCTAATGACAAATTAAGCACCATTACCGAAGGATTAAACAAGTAAGTCTTCATTTTTAACAACAATCTGAATGATATTATTTAATATTAGTTCATTCCTAAATGGTAATGCAAATGCTAATGTATTTTTTAAAATTCAGACTTGGGAAGAAGTTCGAAATTATGCCAACAGTTTCAAACTCGTTCTTGGCGAAATGGAACTAGACAAAATATACATCGACCTTCGACTCTTCTAGTAATTAGTTAATCAGTAATCACCGTATCACTAATGGCCTATATTATGATTATATTATGTTCATCGAAACTTGCAAAAACTGTGAATTGAAAAATTGAATACTAACTTTTATGTGGTAAATTAAATGGTGCAGTATGCTTTGCGTCTTGATTGTTTCGTTTTCTATGTTTATGGAATCAAACTAGCATGTAATGGGTATGTTTACGTTCGTAAGAACTTACAGTTTAAAATGCTTTTAGTTTAATTTCTTTCTCAGCATGTCAAGTTCATTTCTGCTACTTTAATAAGTAACACTTCAAAGCAAGGATTGTGAAATAAAATTAAAGTTTCATCATTTTCCAATCTTAAAGTTTTGATTATGCGTTTACAACTTATTAATGCGAAGGACGAGATTTTTGTTCATAAATACTGGGCCGGCCAGGCGTCGTGTATGTATGGACCCGTATCTTATCACCATCATTGTACGATCGTACGCGGCACATTTTGTTTGTACCACTGCCACACAGGACAGCAGGAGTTTACAACCGCGGTGAGGTGAAAGCGGCGTCGGCGTCGATTTCAGAACTTTTGAACCAACCTTGTTTTTATTGTATTTTGAATTTGTAATCTAATTTGATTATCGAAACTGACAACCGGCAACATGGGTACGAAAGTTTACCAAATTGGTTTTTCTTTTGATACGTACATGGACGTTGTGAATGTGTTTACAAACTTAGACCGTAATTGTTTATCGAGAGTCCCTCCAAGACAAAAAAAGATTGAAGTGGACGATGTAAGAAATGAGTTTCCTAAAAAATATACTAGAACAAATGTTTGTTTTAACTTTTAATGTTTTAAGTTTATATCAGTTCACAATACTATGTAATGTATAATGTTACGTAGGTGTACGTATACGAACTACGGAATGGGGACGAGGTAAAATTCTACCGTAATGATGGACTTTCCTGGACACAGGTGAGAAGTCGAATCTTTCCAAAAGTTGGCAGAGGAATCATTCGCAAGTGCGAATTTCAGTTGGTGAATGAATCTGGTCAGCTTGTTTCGTACTTCAAGGATGAATACACTGATGAAGGTATAATTTAATACTTGGTTTATTTGCTGGTGTCTGATGGTCTGATCGTGCTTTCTTAATTACTATTGTGTTTTTCTTAAATGGTTGCTTTTACGTTAGATGTTCGAGACCAACGAATCATTATTGATGTCAGCAAGATGAAGTATCCCTTTGTGTTGGCGCACTACTACGGTACCTACGACATTAAGAGTTTACTGGAAAGGCGTTCTAATGTACCCGTCTCGAAACCATCAACTTCTCGTGCGAGTGTGCCAGTGCCTATTAAAATTATGGATGAGCCCATTCGTCGTTCGGGACGAACTCCAAAACCAGTAAAGAAAGCCAGCTACTTTGAAGATGGGGATGATGATGACAATGACGCTATGGATAGTAAATACAGCTCTCGTTTGCCACCGAAGAAATCGGTAAGATTTGACCCGGACCCAAACTTCGTTGTTGAATCGTACAACGGAGTATCCAAACGAAGTGCTTCGCAACCTTCACCTTCTCCAAGTCCACGAGGACGAGGACGTCCTCCAGGTCGAGGTCGTCAGTCAAAGACTCCGACTCCGTATTCATCTCCCACTCCTTCGACATCGTATTCTTCTAGAGGAAGAGGAAATTCAGCACTGGGTCGTAGTCCTGGGGTTAGATTTACGGGTGTTACAGAAGTAATCGATGTAGATGACGATGACGATCCTTTGATGCATGTTGAGGTAATCAGAATTAGTACACTATACATTATGAAATGAATTAACCTCCTCTTTTTCGGTTTATTTCATATTTTTATTATCGAGTGTTTAGGGGAAACTTTAACTTATGTTGGAATTGTTTAAACTTGTAGACGGTGGTGGCAGCGCCTGACACTTTCGTATGCCCAGCTGGTTCATTCAGTTTTGGAAATTCGGACGCTACTGATATTAGTAACATTGTTGTGAGCAAAACAGAATCATTGGCTCCAACTCCAACCCCAAATTCCCGTCCGGGACCTCTGTCTAAGAAGCCCGGATATACTGCCAAACCAAGACGGTTTCAGGATACGATACCATCAGCAACGTTCTCATCATTGTCGTCGTTATATTCTGTCAGCACAAGTTATCAAGATAGAAATGATTTAGAAAATGAGACACATACAAAGCTTCATGACGATATTTACATGGTATATGCCCTTGCTCAAGAAAGTCCAGGCATTGTTCAGTATTTTCAGCTGGCTAAAAGTGTTGCAATCGTTATTGCTGCTGATCATGTTTTGAAGCACACTTGCAGTTTGTACAAAGAAATCGACTCAGTTGTGTACTTTTACGATGCAGCCACATTCAGAAAGAGGGAATTCGGAATATGTACATTGTCCTTGCGTCATCCCATGGTTCAATCCAACAAAGATAATCGTCACGTCATTCCAGTTGCAACCCTTATTTATAAACCTGATTTTGCTGTTAACCCTCATGAAATTATGTTCAATGTTATGAAGAAGTCCATTAAAGAACTTGACTCGGAAGATTCTATTATAGTGGCTAGTAATGAGGATGACGTTCGATCTGCTCTCAGAAAGGAATTTGCATTTGCACATGTGTTTACGTGTTGGTCTGATTTAAAAAAGGTACTTGAAATGAATTGAAACTGTATGCAAATTTAAATTACTATAAAAACAAAAACTGATAATGATGCAAAGTGGTTTTTGTTTCATTCCGTAGGGAGCCAAGGATTGGGCTGAAAAACATATAAAAGATCCTCTATCTGTTGCAAAGTATGAATTTGATGTATTCAATCTGCTAACATCACTAACATCGGATGAATACCGGGAGAAACTGTCCACGTTGAAATCTGAATGGAAAGAAGAATTTACTTCGTTTTTTCAGCAGAATTTGGAAGACGCTGTTTCTGGAAGCACTCAATTGCAACTAGACCAGAGTGGAGTAGAATTCAAAGACGAAAGTACTCTTTGTGCCGGTGGCGGTGTAATTAATCTAATGCCCCAAGCATTTGTACAACCATTTGAAAAAATATTTCATCATAAGGATTGCAATTATCTCAGAATGTCGTATGGTGCGTATCTTATCCAATGCTCTTCAATGGTTAGCGTTGTGCGTGATCTTCAACAACATCGAGGCGATAATCCTGGAACGTGCCAGTCCGTATTTTTGCCCGAAGAATCCGCCTTACCGGATGTTTTGAATGAGAATGACATTCCTAATGTGATTAACAAAGGTGATATGCCAGATAATTTAAAGAAACATACAGGAAAACTACTGCCATCCAGTACAGGACGAAAAACACAAGAAGGTTTAGCAAAAATGTACATTGCTCAAAATCGAATTGACTTTTTGCCTTTACGTGGGGAAATGCTCGTAGAAGGATTCAATAAGAAGAAATATGTGGTTAGCATATTTTAAAGTTGATATGAACTTAAAATGATTATAACGCATGATGGTTAAAATACAAAGTTATCTTTGTTGTCGTTAGGTGAATATTGGTTCAGAAAAATGTTCATGCTCTCAGAAAAACGATGCCATGTGTTCTCATCTTATTGCTTGTTTACTGGCTACCAGTAAGACTAAACATTAATTTGTTTTTTGATATTGTTCAATAATCGTAAAATCGTATCGCCTTCTTAATTTTATCTTCTTTTAATTTGCAGATCTCTACTACAATAGAAAAAAGACTATTCCCGCTTTTCGGAAAGTTGGCAGCCTTCGAGAGCTTTTGTGGCGTCGTCGTAACACACGAAAGGTTCCGCGAAATCAAATGGTTCGGAAGCTTCAGAAAATGAAGAAATCGAAAGCAGTAAATGGAATCGCAAAGATAAAGGCTGAAGATGTTAAGCCAACTGTTTCGGCTATTGCTAAGAAATCCACGAGTAGGCCCGCAGGTCTAGTATGGAATCCTATCATCAACAATTACTAATTTTGGACTTTGTTAGCACTACATTAAGAATTGTTCTTATAGTTCGTTTAGCGTACTTTTCATTTTTTGATACCTGTTCCTGTTAGTTTATTAGGTTTAGATTTAGAACTGAAATGTATTTATGCTTCTTAAATGAATTCAATTTTTGTAGTGACATGATGACATGCGACAACTGACAAGTAGTGCTTATTAGTGCAAGCAATTTTTTTATTGCAGAAGAAACCTACATTTTAAATGTATTAATTTGAGTTTGATGTGAACGTATAAACAAAATGAACTTTAAAGTTTCAATAGGAAGCAAACTTATATTGCTGCAACGAACAAATGAAATGCATTTTATGAATTTTTGGGATTCGAGAAAAATTACATGAATTCTAAAAGTATTGGAAACTTTAAAATTTAACGTGCAAATGCAACCTGTAACAGTAAAAATAACACGTTATCTTCTCTGCATAAGTATAATGAAACAAGTGGAAACGGCAAGAAAACTAAACGCTAATGCTAAGCTATACTTTACAATTACCTTCATTAACATTTTGATAGAATTTAGTAAATTTAAAAACGAGTGGATTCTTGGAAATCTGGAGTAACATTCACGGACAACTTTCCAATGTTAGGGGCAGAGGTATGAATCAACTCCAATTCATCTTGGGTGCGTCGTACTCCTAATGGTGTTTTGGCCCCTACCATTAATCAAAAATTCAATATAAAATCAGTCAACAACCAATAACCGGAGCAAACATCTAATTTAAAAAGATATATTACTTCGGATGGCATATGACACAGATTTCGCTAATCGTCTGAACGGTATTTGCTGTACGACATTATTCTCTTGATTCGCAGCAACTCGAAAACGATCAAAATTCAGTGGACTTTGGGCTTCAATGGATTTGTAGACCCAAGCGTCAGTAACACAAGGGATGCCCAGTAATTGTGCCTTGGCGTAGTTGGCACCCGAGGCTTGAACACACAACAAAAGATCAGTCTTGTTTCGAATGATGTCCAATGACGATCGACCACCTACAAAAAATTAATGTTTAATCAATTGCAAATCCCAGCCTCTAAATCATAACCAAGATTAAAATTAATCAGTTTCATATTAAAATGAATTTTACCGTGCTCCTCAATAAGCTTCTTGAGAATGGGTTTTTGGCTTCCAGGAAGATCGCCCAAGCAAATACGCATTTTATGAAAGATTTGTTTGGTGCCGGGACTTGGGACGTCGGCCTCTTTGACTTCTAAACGTTTGAAAATGTCAGTAACTGGAGATACGTTAATGATTTTCTTGTTCGCATCGTGTTCCAAAACTGGAGAGCTCATTCCGTCCGCAAATATCCAGTCGTAAGGTTTAGGTCCCACGGGAATGTCTGAACAAGACAAAGGCTTTTCCATTTCATGCAATGGTGAGTCCATTTCAAGATCAAAGGTTACTTGTTTCTAAATTATTAAATATATTCATTATTTTTATAATGATCAAAGTAAACTATATACTAATGACTAATGACTAATGACTACATAGTAGAATTGATCAACAAAAGTTTTACCTTGTTCATGTTCACCCCTTTTGACAATTTGCTTCTAATGCCCCATAAATCCAAAAACTTTGGCCTTATTTCTCCTTGCTTACTAGTGGAGGTTTTCGTTTTCGGTTCCAGAAGAATGCCTTTCGGGAGTGATTTCTCCATTTTATGTAAGCAATCAGCTTTGTGGTATTGATTGATTTATTTTTATTAATTTCTTCTAAAATTTAATTTGACGAAATTCTATGTTCACTTTAAATGTATATGTCAAATTGTATTAACTCACAAACTCAACAACTCACAACATATATTTGTAAGCATTTGAATGTCTGAAATTCTAAACTATTAAGTAACGTTTAGAGCGAGCTACCAAAATTCTTCTCCTGACTTTGGACTTTTGGAGTCCGAGCTTGGCAAGTGAACAAGCCTTAAAATCTAATAATGTACTTCTGTGATGGTTTGCTTTTGCTAGTTATAAAGTGGATACTTTGTAAACTTGTAAACATGGAACGGAATCAAAGGACAGTCTTCAATAATTATCCGTCTAGCCG